>QYTT01088495.1:0-10155 GCA_006980735.1 Dasypogon diadema | reverse complement strand
TTTAGTTCAATGTAATAAATGCAATAAGCATAGGCTAGGCTGAATGAGAGATATTTTCATGTCGATTCGAGTAATTTCGTCCTGTACATTCAGAGTGAATACGATAATAGAGAATAGGCATTGCCATGAACCTCAATGTCCTCAAGACGTATGCACCAAACACGGCATTCGAGGCCAGAATTTGATGTTGCTACGTACATGAAAGTATCTTTAGTATACATGCCATTTAAGCTGCAATTATTTCAACCACAAATTTTACAATCTGGTAACTTTTGCTATATTTTGATATCAATCCATCAAAATGATACTCATTTCTTTTTTACGATTTGCAGAAAATAAATACTTTCACTTTACTAGCAATAATGCTATAAACATTTTACCATATTGATTTCAAAGTCAATGTTACTTTTAAGCTCTTAAGCACTGCACTAATTTTTTGTACAGTTCTCCAAAATTGGAAAACAACATGTGTTTTGGAGCAGGGAAAATGGCTTGGGTAGACAAATGGTGTCCCACCTGAAATAAGCAACAACATAGTAGCACTAATTAATGCAAAGGTGGTATAAAAATGCAAATAATTTCCCACAAAAATAACGAACTGAAAGACCCAAAACGAGATAGCTTATTATTTCTTAACAACTACCTTTTAACTCCCAAAATTGTGTCCAAAGAAAAAGTACCAAAGGTAAGCCATTAATTAAAAAGTAACTTCCCCCTTTTAACGAACTATGTTTGGTAGAAACCATCTATTCGAGGGGCGCTGATGTAACTGGTGACGGTATGTAAGTAAACTTTAATGAAATTAATTACAAAGCCTCGTACCCTAAATTAAAACCTAATCTGTAGGAATTTCGCCTTTAAAGTGGAGGGAGCGAACCTTTTAGGCCTATGTTTTACATGGAACTAAACTATACCATTCAAACAGTAATCTATACGAAGTGGTTTCGAAGAGAGTGCAAAGTGGCAATTTAGGTACAATTTTCTCCACCCACAATACTTTGCTCAAAATTATTTCAGACTAGAAAACCCTAAGGAAATTTTATGGATGTATTCAAGCCACTCATATCGATTTCTATTTCGACACAATCGTCAAAGGAATGATTTTATCTGTTCAGTTCGGAGGGGGTGCAGAGTATGTCTCAATCTAAAAAATTCACTTTTGGAGAACTTCACCTTGTCGATGCCGACTATTTTATATGTATCTGTAGTATCGTGGAGAATCTCTGCTGACACAAACAACGCAATAGTGCTATCTTCCAGTTATGTACATACCCTGGGGGAACGAGTGAAATGTGTTTTCTTTATTCAACAGCGCTATAGGCTTTTAAGAGCCTATAACAGATTATTGAGCTTCGATAAAACTCTGCAAAGAACGGTTCGAACACGGACAAAAGATGCTTCGCGTTATCTGGGGGTTTCCTTCAAGGGTTGAGGACCTTTACAAATGAGTTCAGTGCTATGGCATACAATAAACAGGGCAACTCCGCAGATTCCTGGAAGTATAACAAAAACGTGAGGAGGAAAAGATTTAACCATTTCAAGATGTCTGCGAGTAGGCCCGTTATCTGAATAACTGCTTAATTTTTATGAATTTCGAAGGATAAGGCATAGTATCAGGATATATTTGTCAGGCAATTTTATGGCAATTGGGGAGCAGCTTGTTCCTACGATCTCAATAACTCCGATTTAATAAATTCCCAAGTCAAATGTGCAATTGTTGCCATCTGCTTATTTTATGAGATACACGTTTAAGTCGTTATCAACAGCGATGTCCTCCTTCATTCAGATTCAATTATTCTTCCTCATGCCTTTCAAGATGCTATGGAACTAGCTGCTCAGCGCTAACTTTGTTTACTCTTGAGCTCAACAGAGTCTAATTTTCCTTTCTGGGCAATAAAATTGCTCAATTAGTCGCCAAGTGCCGTTAAAGCAGATTTATGTGACACTATTGTGGTGCACACTGGTTCATAGATCATGGCGGCCAGCATCAGTTGTTTTCCTCCTTACAGCTCTACATGACAAGGAATTGAAAAAAAGGAATTAATTCTGCTTTAGGTGTTTCAAAAGATCTCCACTCTTCGTGTATATATATATATTCTCTTTCATCGTCTGGTAATGGCATTTTTCAGGAAACTTTCAGGTAATTCCACTTTTCCTGCAGCTTTCATGGAGAAAATTTAATTTTACCTTGTATTCTTCAATTGGACATGTTTCTTTTCGATTTGTAGAAAGCATCAAAACTTAGTAGTTTGCCTGTCATAAGACATCACAAAACAGGATTTACTTCCAAGAAATCAACGAAAATTTTTATCATTAATGTATTCTTAAATTTTTATGATCCAGCCTTTACTCAACCCCATAAATAATTCCAGGAAGGCTCCAGCCGGTTTATTGGTGGCTTGTTTGTTTTCTTTTATTTATGGGGTCTCAATCTTCTTGGAGTTCTCAAGTGACTTCTCCTTCTGAAAATACACTTTGTATGCTTAAGGATGCTTGGGTTAATGTCTTCATATAGCCCCCGTATATATATATCCCTGTCATTTAGGTCACATTTGTGTTAGGCACACACAAGCCTTATATGTTGACAATGGGCCTTTGAAAGCGCCATTACAAGCTTGAGGTTGAAGACTGATACAGAGGAGTAATTTATATTTGGTTTGTTTGAGATCGAAAGATTCTGCGACATTAATAAATTCCTGAGGGTAGAGGGATATGCTGCACTGTGCCACCATGATTAATGTTACTATGTAATAACTACATAGAGCTAAAGTTTTATGAGGAAATTAATTTCATCGATATATCTACAGGCATGGTATGGTATGAATCCATATCACGTTCAGATAAAATCGGTTACCTGAGAAGACTCTGTGAACTTACATTATGCTTGGAAACGAGATAAATATACATTAAATACTGAAAATAATGGATATTATTACCTGGAAGTAAATAACATAATATATCTTACTATAAATCTGGTTCTCAGGAACCATGGGGAATCGGAATGTAGGCTCAGTTCAAATAATATAAAAGACAAACCAATAGAAGACGACTGGAAATAGATTCACCCCTGCACCAAAAATACAATATTTAGTTTTTTTTTGGTAATTATGAGAATATGACAATTCTTTACCTAGAAAATTATGTTTGTTATCTACTTAACTGCTATCTAATGTAATGTAATGTAATGTTTATTATTACAATTCACACAAATACAGTACTTTCATTATTCTTCGCTAATTAACAAATAAACTCCAACAATGACCCAAGGTCGTCTGTCGAGTTGGCTAATTTGACTTAAGTATACTTAAACTTATAATCCAAACCAAATCGACCCAATCTACTAATCCAATACAAATATAAAAATGTAAATTCAAATTATACTAATTTATGTATATCTAACTAATAATAATATTTTATTAACAAAATGCTACAGATTATTTCTTCCAACATATCTTAGTGCTAGTGACTATTCAAAAGAAAAAAAAGAAAAGTGCAAAAGGCAAAAAAAGCATGAGTAATACAAAGACTAAATAAAACTTTCGACACTGACACATGGTCGTCAACAGAGTAGTATCACATAGCATATAGTATCATTAGGCAGCATTGCTAAATATGTAGCTAGTATGGAGATTCAATTGTTAAATTCCGCAACAGGCTCTGTAGTTCAGCTCTCGTCTGAGATAGTTATAAAGTGCGTCCCAATCTTCACCATTTAATAATCTAACGAGAACGACTTCATCTCTAGTTAAAGCTCCCTTTCACAGTTTTCGGGAACGAAACTCTCTTAGAATTGGACAAACGGCTAGGAAGTGGAAAATATCTTCATCTTCCAGATTACACAGCGAGCATTTAGCGCTGCCATTGGTACGCATGGGATTAGCATTGAGCCGAAAAGGACTTCCCCTGCAGTTGAATATATATCTGATTTTTTGCAATGGGTAGGAGGTCTGAAAGTACGTATGGACTAACTCATAGTCCAGCTCATTTTAAAGCCCATGCCATATGCTCTAATGTGCACGGGCTATTTTACAGCTAGTTAAGTAGGCGCTCTCTTCTTCCAACAGCGTAGACAACGCCTGAGACAAGTCTCCTTTTTTTATATCCACATCACGTCTTACACTCAACTCCAACCATATCGCTCCCCACCATATGTTTTTCTCCAACAATTTTTTCCCTGGGTATATTATCCCCAATTTCAAGCATTACTTTCGCAACATATTGGAAGTGGCAGTCTAGTGTATATAAATAAAAGTCCGACATTCCAGTTTCTAAAGCAAGCATATAGTTAGGGGTGTGCCCTGGTAGGCCTAGCATCTCCTTAAGAAAATATCTTTGAAACTATTCTATTTTTTCATGCAACTTATAACCACATACATAGATAGATAGATCTCGCCGTTGCATAGCTGAACCTTCGTTTGCTTTTGCAAAAATTACTTCCATGTAACGTTTATGCTATTCTTTCCCGTGACAAACCTATTTTCTAGATGTCTCTTAAAGGATAACTTCGGAGTTAATATTACACCGAAATATTGGAATATTGGTTAGTGTTAACAATCTCGATTTCTTGTCCCTCATAAGCTCATGATTATCCCTTTTACCCCCACCTCTAGAGAACACCATAATTTTGCATTTGCTTAAGTTGACTAACAAGCTCCATAATCTACAATAGTCTTGCAGCTTGTCTATCATAGTTTGCTGTTGCCCACTATTATCTGAAATTAACACGAGATCATCAGCATATAATAAAATTCTAATATTTGCTCTCTTCACAGTTTTCCCTCCGCCAATAAAATCATGCAAGTCATTTACAAAGTATGCAAAAAGGTCAGGGCTTGAACCACTTTGATAGCTCCACTCCATCCCATGCCGCAGCTTCTGTGTTAGAACACAAGCTCCTGATTATGTTAATAAACTTGTTTGAGGCGCCAAGATTGTGTAGTTTATAATATGTACAGTGCATTTCCGTTAATCGTATCAAAGGCAGCTTTAAAGTCAACAAAAAAGCAGTATATCTTCTTTATGCCATTAGCCCAGGATAGATGAATCACTGCAGTAGGTTAAAAATATTGTCAACCGTGGAGTATCCTGATCTGAAGCCAGCCTGATATTCATTTAATATGCTATACCAGCCTTTGCTGGAGCACACATAGAAAAATTTTAGCAGCAACACCCAAAAAAGATAAGCCTCTATAGTTTTACACATTACTGGGATCACCCTTCTTGATGATTGCTCTTTGAAAATTAGGGGTGAAGTCCAATATTATATATGCCATTAAATACAGTACACATTTTATCGAGAAAACATAAAGGGGCATTTTTGAAGCACTCTTGTGTGATTCTGTCGTGAGCGGGGGCTTTATTGTCTCTAGATTTTTGCAGCACCGCAGAAATCTCGTTTATGGTGCAGTCTTCATCCAGTGTTGAAATGACTATATATGGCTCAGCATAACTGAAACTATTACTGGCCACGGAGGGATTTAATAATGCTTGAAAGTGATTCTCAATATTTCAAATTAAGCCACGAGAGAAAACTTCTCCTCTGATCTCCTTGATTGCAGCCCACCATCTCTTTAATGTTACCCATCGTTAATGCTACCCAAGTTTGCAGCTAAGTTAGTAAAGTAGAGATATTTATGGCGTTGACAAATAGCTTTATACTATTTCCTAGCTTTGGAGCAGCATATCTAATGAGATCGAACTATTGGCATCTAGGTTTTGGATTGCATTTCGAATCTTATTTCTATAGTCGTTTCTAACCTGTCTAACCCAAATTAATTTCGGTTGAAGTGCCAGTGGCTTTATATTTTCAGAGGTCTGTTCAGTTCTTAGAGTTAGAGAGATGGGAAAATGATCAGAAAAGGGGTGTTTCACCATAGAAATTGACAGATAAAATATCAAATGAGACGCAAGCTAGGTCTATAAAAGATGCACCTTTCCCTTTTATATAGCTTAATTCACCCCTACTGCTATCTACTGAAGCAGTAAAGAAATGTATTGGACATTAACATTATCGTGTAAGTTCTGAGTGCTAAGTGGTACAGAATCTAAATTATAATAATGAGTTTCCCTTCTAACCCAGAAGGCGCACTTCTCAACGTGGAGCCGAGAACTATTTACCCATCTTCGCAATAAGCGTTCACACATTTCGAGAAACGTGTTAAGATTGGGCTCCCCGACAAGCATGCAATGCAAGTAACTGTTAATAGGTTAAACAATTAGCAGGACAGAAGAAAATACAAGACAATGAAATTAGTGATAAACAAGTCTCAACAGGACCATGGGTATAAATGAATGCAAAACAACCCAAAATTGCCGATGGATGACATACAGACACAAAGTTACAGAACCATGTGAAGACGACTCTTAAGCACATCCTTAGAAACACTCAGGTCGAAATGCTCTCCAATGCGGTTGACCGCCATGCACATACGATTAATGGGCTCATGCTTACCCTGATTAGTTCTGGAGAAGTTAACCTGCAAAAGGGGGACACCCCTCAAGCAACGATCATTAGCTCTAAAGGATACCCTGCCTCGGAGCTCCGCAGAATCGATACGCGCGTTCAAGAGCTGGTGAAAAAAACTATATCGGCAACATTACGACGTTGGGTAACCACACCAATAAGATTAAGGCGCTCACGGTAGGGTGGTAAGATCATGGGGTCTTCCGAGGGCAGATCATTAACTTGCGCTGAACAGATTCGATACGGTCGATATGTACGGTGTAGAAGGGATTCCACACCTGGGACGCATACTCCAGCAGTGGCCTAACAAATGTGCAGTACAATGTCAGAAAGACCAGACGACTAGAAAACTCCCTGGACCAACGAGCCACAAAACCAAGCATAGAGTTACATCTATTAACCACATAATATGGGAAATGGAGTCAAGCTTCTGATCGAGCTTCACCCCAAGGTCAACCACACCAGGGATAATGTTCATGGCGAATCTGTAGTCGTAGCCGACGAAATTGCGTTTTTTAAAAAACGACATGACCTCACATTTATTTATGTTGATTTCCATGTTATTGTGTCCACACCAAGCATAGAAAACATTTAAGTCTTCCTGGAGAGAATCACAGTCATCAATGTCGCTGATAAAGCAGAAGATTTTTATATCATCGGCATAAATTAAGACAATGGAAAGTACAAAGATAAGAGGGCCAAGATGACTGCCCTGAGGCACACCAGAGGTAGCCCTTATGATTCTAGACCGAAGGCCACGAAAAAGCACCTGGTAAGTTCTGTCAGACAGATACGATTGGACCCACCTCAAGATTAACGTTGGAAATCCAAGTTTTCGTAATTTGAGTAAGATAACCGAATGCGACAGTTTATCAAAGGCCTTACTAAAGTCTGTATAAATGCAATCAGTTTGTAGCTTTTTACCAAAACCAGATATTGTCCTAGAGGTAAATAAGCAATAGGTTCGTTGTAGAAGACCTACCTGACACAAAGCCATGCTGACTAGGTGAAAGTATATCCTTGCATTGTGGAGACAACTGTGAGAGAATTATGGACCCGAAAAGTTTGGGTATGCAGGATAATTTCGCTATCGGCCTGTAATTAGAAATCTCGCTCCTATTACCCTTTTTGTGAGTGGGTATAACGAACGAGTTCTTCCATAATCTAGGGAAACACCCGCTATTAAGAGATTTCTGAAAAAGAATCCGGAGAGGGACAGTTAAGGCACTAAAGCAAGACCTAACCATCGCTGGAGGTACACCACCAGGGCCCGAAGTGAAATCAAAGGGCAGATCACTTATGTGAGCTGCAATGAGCTCCTCAGAGACAGTCAGAGATATGTTAGTCGCATGTGGATGGCTGTCAATATGGGCAAAATTGTCCACATCTGGTACAAAATCAGGAGACATAACCGCACCCTCGAAAAATGTGGCAAACATATTGCACATGTCACTAGTGGAACGCCCATCAAAGGACATGAACGTAGGATAATTATCAGCTTTCCTCATGGTGTTAACAAACTTGTGGCGGGGTACCGAGATGTGTTTACCTATCCTGGCAAAAAATGTCCTTATATTCCCGGTTGATAAGGGACACAAGACATGTAATTGATAGTAGGGCAAGTTTAAAAATTGAAATTAAGAAGATCCGAAAATTAGTACATTAGTGTTTGTTTCTTTTGATTGCCCTCCGATCAGGAAAGTAAGATAAATAGTGTAAAACGATTGTTTGCATTAAGTCGTAATAGTGCAAAATACCAGACCAGACAGGAGGTTGGTTTTGCACAACAGCGCACTGTAACCAAACGCCCACGAGTAGTCGAGGAACCTTCTGCTACACGAAGTAGGGCATCTGTAGCCTGTGTCGGAACCGGACAACTAGCAGTAGCAAGCGCCCATTTCCGACACGTAACAGGCGTCCCCGGACTACTATCCCATTAAGAGTCACGTGCTGTTGGATCACCATTCCACGGCCGTTTTAAGTTCCAGAGCCCTTCAGCACCACTATCAATATACATTGCTAACCGCATACTACCCGCAATCCGTTCACCCGAGCGGCTCTTAACTGTGGCCTAGACGCCTACTACTTCACACGTCGTTCACTCATCCACATGGTGAGCACATGTCGATTCTTCCTTTATGCAGCGCACTGCACAAGGCAGGTGCCCTACAATGGATCACGAGAATACGCAGGTAATGCTCTTTGCTCTTATTTGCGGCGTGACGTATTCACGGGGATTTACCTTATTTATAAAAAGTAATAAAATAGCCAAACAAATGAATATGGAGGCTTACTCAATCCCAGCTGGCTTTTTCTATATAATTGCGGATGAGTTTAATGTCGATCACAGGTGGGAAGCGACTACACAACTCCGGTTACAATTATTTTCAGACATATAGCAGCCGCCCAAATGCCCCAAGCCTTCGCCAAGCTCTGACCGTGTAGTCTCAAACAAACAAACATTTAGTTAGCCGTGAATTTTGCCAAACAAAATACCATGACGTTTTCCTATCCGGAGTTCAGTTGTTTTTAGTCGTGTGTTGCACACCACACTTTCTCTCGCTCTATTATAGTTATTGTAATTAATATTAAATATATTGTGCCGGTTATAACAAGCTAAGTTTTATTTATTTGGCCTCCGGTCAAACACAACAGACCGGAACCCCACCGGTCTACATACTTTGCATTTACATCTTGGGGGACTTACCATTAGGTCGTCATTAGAAACATATTTCGCACTCGGCGCCCTCTGAAACGGGGCGAAGAGCTGGGTTGGAGGCTATTAGTACCAAATCGTTTTCTTTTAAATTTGCTTGCTGTGTAAGCCATTTTGGCCTTTGTTGTAGGCGATGTAGATATTCGGTGCTCCAGTGTACCCAAAAAGATTGGAGGGTT
Organism: Dasypogon diadema; assembly: GCA_006980735.1. Lineage (NCBI taxonomy): Eukaryota > Metazoa > Arthropoda > Insecta > Diptera > Asilidae > Dasypogon > Dasypogon diadema. Next base: position 797 of record QYTT01088495.1, on the reverse strand, counting down.
TTTTGAATGAAATTGTAACGATCTAAGTGGTTAATATATGCATCGATCATAACTGGTTATGGTGGCATAAGAAGAGGTCCGCCTAAGGGAAAGTGCCCTGTACATGTGTGTGCATAACCCACATCGGGAAACAAACCTACGCAAAGCTGCCAGCTCGATGTTGAGCGGTCTCTAGGTGCATCGCTTTGGTGACCATGCAAATAAACATATAGGCTCTAAGACTCTCGACCCCTCTTTCTTTGGAGCTTTTAAATTCAAATGAGCCCCAATAATCTACCCCAGTATGTCTAAGTGTTCGGGTCCTTTGTAGTCGGCATGCTGATAAGTGAGCCATTAATTGCACTCTTGCTTGTCCCTTCTGTCTGAAACAACTGACAAATTTGTAAATACGGCTTCGGGCTACATTTCTTGCGTTGGGAATAAACTATTTACGCCGTAACAATGATACCTTCAATAGAGTGCCACCATGCATAGTTGTCCTATGAAGATCTTCAATGACCAATGTTGTCAAGTGGTTCTTTCCTGGGAGAATAATTGAATGTCATGTCGCTCTGAGAAAGGAAGTGTAGAATGGATTTAGAAACGGATTTAGTCTAATATTTGCCACGGCCAGCATCCCTATTAACCACATAGTCTGCAAGAGTAATTCCATGCTTGGGTTTATTATGCGCTGGTCCAGGGAGTTCTCCGACCGTCAGGTTTCTTTAACATTATACAACGCATTCGTCAGACCATTGCTAGAATACGCGTCTCAAGTGTGGAATCCTTTCTATGCCGTGCACGTCGAGCGCGTCGAG
>QYTT01088494.1:4345-25292 GCA_006980735.1 Dasypogon diadema | reverse complement strand
GAAAGTAAAAAAACAAATTCACTTCCCCTTTAAGAAAAAGTGATCATCCCTCTCTTTCAGATGTATGTAAGATTTATATTAAGTAAGATTTATATTAAGTTTCGTGTCTCTCTTGGAATTGTTTTGTTCTTTGTTTTTTTGCTTTCATGCATACAGTCATCTTATTCTTGGGTCGTAGTCTCTTTCATTTGGAATTTTTGGCAGAGTCGGCCTTCTTGTTATTAATGTTCGTTGGTTAAAACAACGGAGTTTTTGTTTTACCCTCAGCTATTGGAATGAGCCGCTGCGGTTGCCGTTGTACTTCAACTCGCTTTGAGGGTCTTCTTGAGATGATAGGTTCTCAAGGATGTATTCTTCTTCCTCCTTCTCAATGAAGTTGATCACTTTCTCGAACAACGCGTCGAAACTCTTCGTTGGATGTTAGGCCTTGTAAGGGAAAATACCGAAAAAAGGAAGGGAGTATCACTCCCATGTTAAATTTTTTGAATAAATATCGGGTATTTGAGGTGAAGATCTCAGAAGTGTTCAAACAGCCAAACTAGGAGAGCCCCCCACCAGAGGTAAGGCCTCCTTAGTCAAGAAGTGTTCAAGAAGTGTTTCGACGATTAACCAGGAGAGTCCCCCCACCCGTGGTAAGGCCTCCTGTGTTCTAAAGATATCAAGTCAAGTGAATAGTCTATTTTAAAAGTGTCAAACTATTAGTCTGTTTTCAAAGTGTCAACTATAAGTCTGTTTTCAAAGTAATAAACAAGTCATCTATAAATCAACAAGTGTTTCTTTGCGAGAATATCCTTGGCGAGAAGCGATCGCTATTCCTTTCGCTCCCCGAGTCCCTGGTAGCAGGACCTCCTGCCGTAAACAGAAACTGGTGGTAGCATCAAAATTACCACAAAAACTGGTGGTAGCATCAAAGTTACCACAGTCGTCATTGGATGTAGATGGTTTTTAAATACCTTGCTTTTTGTAATGCAATTGTGGTTTATACTGCTGTGGCAAAAATTAAAGTTTCTAGGATAACGTGATTTTATGGTCATCACGAAAATCTGGACGAAGGCAGGAACGTGTTGGGCAGGGTCGCCATGTGGTGCAAGACGAGAGCGTTAAAATGAAGTTTCAATGTGGTACACTATACAGCACAAGTCCTATGGTAGTGCGTCACCCCTCGGGATACGCACCGTTTAATGGCGTTACCTAAAAGGGATACGCCGATATGTCTAAATGAAAAGACGCCGAAGGGCAGCGCTTCAGTTTTAAAAATTGACTGTGTATTTCCTCGAATTTACAAGGACCTAAATACTAAAAATTCTTAAAAACCAGAGGTGTATACATGTCACTCAAATCTACGTGATTCATAGTGCAAACTTGTGTTTGGTAATTCCTCGTAACATTTTCTAAGGGTTACAATTTTCAAAGTTGTTCGCATTTCACATTGCCTGACCCAGAGCTTGGATAAATGACTTGCATTAATTTGCATATGATTACTACACTAGTTAAAAATTCCAAATTTCTCGGATTTTTTTGCTAAACCTAGGATAGATCGCGCAAGTGTATGACTGCGTGTACTGACTATATATAAAATGAATCGTTTAGATTTAGACAGCCTTTAGGCTTTTGAAATGAATATCTACAACAGATATTCGTTGAAGATTGTGAGTCAGTCCTGTGGCGCGCCTGTGTCCAAAACATGTATTGCTGCGGGTGTCTTTTATGAAGATTATCTTACAGTTTTTAGTAATGGTGCAGTTACTACATATTACTATTGACCATCAATGCAAAACCTTGGCAGGCACATTACGAAGGGAATGAGGTGAGGGAGGGACGTGCAAACTATTCTACGAGGAAGGTGAAAGGCTAATATATGGTTCTCGTATAGCTAATTATGATAACTGCTTTTCTACACCACGAACTCTGAAGTATTTTTTCTAGAAATTACTTTATTAAAACTGGCAGGAACGACAGCAGAAAAACTTTCTAAATTATTTCCATAAAACATTAAGGCCCTCGTATATGAGCCGGATATATGATTTATTAAAATAACAATGCAAACATTTTTTACGGCATAAAAACTATTTGCCTCTATCGTAAAAATTACAACTTTTTACGAAATTTATACACCTTTCCAAGTTTTTTTTGATTTATCGTATTTTCAAATAATAATATTTTTGATTTCGTATGAAAATTCCCGCCAATTGGTAACTGTAGGGACGAGGCGCCGACGCATTTTGGTAACAGCAATGTCTTAGTATTATTAATTTTTAATAAAAATATAAATCCACGGAAATTACCAATTTTACATATAACGGGAACATTTGTGATTAATTTAATATCATAAGGTAAAAATCCTCTTTTTGAATTATTAATTTTAAGCTACTAAAGAAAAATTTTCCTGATATTAAAGTCTGGAATTTCGTGAATTGCACGATAAAATCTCATTCTAAAGCTTTGCCGAAATCCAGGTCATTATTTCAGGTCCCACTGTATCAAACATTTTCATACCCTCCTGGGCCTCGTTCGGCTGGTCCCAAAAATGAGATATTTTCCCACAAGAAAACGAGGAATTTGTTTTCTCTCTGTAGTGTAGTTTAGTTTGTAAGCGACTGTAGGGATTACGGACATTTCAGCTTAGGTTAAGTTAGTCAGTCTCGTCTAGGTATCGGCTGTTAAAATATGTAGATCACAGAGATTAAATAAAGTTCTTTTAAATTAGTGAGGCGTGGTCATTACACTCTCCTTCACCCCTCTTTTGTATTAGGTCTCATTTTCTGGGGCCAAATTAATCTGGCCCACCCGGCAGTCAAGCACGCACCCCATTGTTCGGCATGAACATACAACAACGGGGTTGGTAGATATACTGCAGTAGCTTATATTGAAATATCAAAGTATCAATTTAGTACTTGGCATAGCAATGTTTCTAGAAAACAAGTAGGCAGTCATAGAAGAAAATCAGGGCTTGTCAGTTTTTACTTGCTTTTGTTTTTTTCGGTATTTTTTAAAAATAGGGGAAGAATCATGTTCTCCAAAACAGTTTTTTAATAAAAGGAATGATTCAAAAAACCTATAGAGGAGTATTTTGTAACAGCTTACGCATGCTTAATGCATCGTAACATGCAAATACCATATAGCCTCAGGGAAAGAGACATGCATAATTATGAATTTATTTTTTTGAGAAATTGTAATTTCCAGTCGTGGGTTACAAAATTTTGGTGGGAATATTTATTTCCAAATGTTGGAATATTTGAAAAGTTTTAATTTTCATATTTTCCAAATTCTTGGTGGGGCCCGGCCCCGGTGGTCCCATTAGGCGAGCCACCCCTGCATACGAAACAAAATTTTTGAAGGCTTTGAGCTTTATATTGTTACTTTTGATTAATAATAAAATCTCTTAATTTAACTCTAGATAATTTTCCTTCTTTTTATATTGATCTTACCCAACCTTGTAGTGTCACTCAAGATATAAAGTAAAATATTAATTCTCGCATTTCAGGTGGTAATTATTTACTATAAAGCCCGAGCGGAAGGGTTAACAAAAGGTAGACTATTTTTGTTTTCTTTAGTATTCTTTTAGAGATTTTTATGAAGTACCTTATTCGTTCATTTAAGGTGTTTAGGTTACCTTAATATTTTCTATATGTCTAAAATGTTAAGAGTGGTGATAGTTGTTACAACACATAATAATGATTTAGATTTAGAACTTTATGGGCAAAAACCAAAAACTTATTTGCCACTTTTTAAATATTCTGAACTTGTGCAAACTTCTCTAATCGATACCACCATTAGAACTGACCTGATTTATGGTATTATCAAAAATAAATAAACTTACCTTGGACTGGGAGGTCTATAAGTCGGTTCACTGCAGACGCTTCCTGGACCAGGATTAAAACGAAACAGTGGTTCACTGTAAACACTGCCAGTATCTCCCATGCGGAAAGCAGGCGTAACTTCAGCCATAGCTAGCTGTGAGGTAAAAATTTCTCGCAAACGCGCCAGTTGGTCAAACTGATTTCTGGAAATAGTTCAGATAAGCATGCAGCAAAAGATGAAAATTGTAAAATCTAAACTTACCTAGTTCTTTCACCATTCGCGCAATCACTGAACGTATCTTCAATATTAAAGCTAGATACCATTGACACATCACCATAACTTAAGGCAGCTAGCGGGTGTTCGCTAAAGTAATAAAGAAATTATAACAATATATTTTTAAAAAACATTTCGAAACTAACCATCCCATAGTTCTAGCAATCTCTTCTTCGGTGACCTGAAGGCCGCAGTCTATAGTTTGCGTGCTTTGTTGGGTTGCACATAGCTTTTCTCTTGACATATGGCTTGATATAATTCGATGTAGGTTTTCATGTGAAATTTCTCGTGATCCCAACGGTTCCAAAAGGGGCAAAGCAGGAGGAACCTCCGATGGACCGCTATCTTGATCTTCCTGATCTTCATGTCCAGTAGGAGGTTCTTGGCAGTTCAGTGCATTTCCTGATAACCCTGATTTTTTTAATTGTGTGTCGCTTTCCTCTTTTTGAGTTTTTAATTCAGAGCGGACAAAACATTGCGCTGCATTGTTGCTCTGATTTATGAGACTAGGCAGGCCAGCCATGATTGGACTTACTACCTCAGAGTTGCTTAAAATTGACTGCTGATCCTCCTCAGACTTTTGTTTGAATTGAGACAAATGATATGCCATTGTACGCAGCTGCTGTTGTTCTTGTGGCGTTTTATGGTTTGGCGAACAAACTGGTGATTGAAAGATATGTGAAGATTGATTTTCGACCCATTGCCTAATCATGATTTTTTTGTGTGTGTCCATGAACCCATAGGCAGTGGGCTGATTATTTTCTGGAAGATTTCCTACTGTCAGAGATTTAGCGGTCGTTGGTGCAACTGATTTTGGGCCGTCTACCCATGTTTCGCAATTTTTGTTGTGATTAATTTCCCTCAATAAGTGCCGTGCTTCAGCAACTTTGGCTTTGGATACTCTGGGACCGTCTATCCATTGCTCTTCGGTTATTTGTCTTATGGATCCATCAGAATTCTGAACATGTGGTCGACGTAATGGTGACCCTCTAGGTGTTGGAAAATTTGAGCTTTTACTGATGCCAGTATGTCTCAAAACTGTTTTTGGTGAAGAGCTAGAGGAAACCGCTTTTGGAGAACTATTAATGAGCGGAAAGGAAAGTATTGGCATATCTAAGGACGGTGGAATTGGACTAGAATTAGGAACTTTTGATTTTCTTATACTATCAGTTCGTTGCTGTAGAGAATTTTGTGCTGTAATAAAAACAAAATTTTGAAAAGAGTATTCATAAAAGCTTAACTTGCTAAAACCTACACTTTACAGGAGCTCTTTTGGCTAATATTTTTGTTGGCTTCTCAACCCCGCTACCCTTCAGAACCTTATTCATTGCACATCGGTTATCACCACTACTTAAAGATGGTAAATACACAGGGGGATGCTCCCCATCTGTGGCATCATCGCATGGACCCATATAAATAACGGTATCGGCAGACAGATCAGAGCTAGATGGATCTGGACCTTCAGATGAACCACCACCGGATTGATGACCTGAAAATTTTAAGCATGTTTTGATGTCAGAGGTTTTTCGTCATATTTCCTTAGCCTCCTTAAAGATCACCCAGTTAGCCAAGGAGAAGAATGATGATGAATTAATTGATTTATGAATTATTTCGGAAATAACAGTAATTCCCAAGGAGTGATATAATAAGGTTCATACCCGTGTTATTGACGCCAAGGCTTTTATCTGATGCGATTGGAAAACGATACTTCCTTCTTCGAAGTCTATGTATTCTGGAGGCTAACTGGATGGTCGTCAATGCATCTGCATGAGACTGCAAATATTGAACAATTTCATTTCCTTTAATTTTTCTTTATAACTCATTGATGCCTTACTTGACTGTGGACCACATGCGCTATAAGAGTTACATGACACGAGAGTGGAGCCAAGCAATCCTTTAAAATAGGCGTTAATGGATGATCTCTGTTGGGTGGATGTCTTTGACCGCATAAAATCGCCAGCAAAACGTTTCCAATCCCAGATAATGGAAGTCCGCCATTACGATTAGCACAGCCACCTAAATCGATTAAATGTAACCTGCTTCGTCCGCCCGCCACTGTTTATATTATTAATGAAGTGAATATAAGAACATTAGCTGGAATTCCCCATACGCTTATAGAGTTGTGTATTTAACTCACCTCCACCTTTCCTCGATAAACTATATTGATAAATATGTAAGGTAAAAATCAAGGCAGGCTCAAGAATACTTTGGGAACGTCCTGCCAATGCTGCATCAAGAAAAAGAGCGGCACGTTCAGCTGTGGGAGCCCGCAATTCTGTGGGACCACCAAGAAAGTCATCACGCAAGTAAATCCCAGGTGAATCGTCAAAATCTAGAAGGAGGAAAAAATTTTAAGCTTGAATTAAAATGCTTTCCGGTTTTGATTTGTTCGTAAAATCAATTACTAACTAATTTAAATATTCATGCGATCTCCTGTACCAACGAGGAAGAGCTCAAAAGATTGTATTAAGATTTATTTTGCAGCTAACGCTAAGGAAAGTGGTTAGAGGGACTTGTGAAAAAAGGAGAATAATAGTAATTAATCAAAGTCATATTGATAAGTACAGCTACCTAAATTTCAGACTAAACTGTATTAATTTTTATAAGGGAACTCGTACGTTATCGCTGCTATTTAAAATATGTTTTATGTTATTTCTTGCGTTCCCTTTGCCTTGAAGTAAAAATAGTTATAGTGTACAAATTATTATTTTGCAGATTTCGAACTCCAGCGGAACTTTTTAGTACAGTGCAGCCAAAGTTCAGAGAATGCCCTATGATGCGCAGCCGAAAAGGAAAGAGAAGTAGGGAATAGGATGTCGAGTGAAGGTGTTGGTGCACATTCTGCTTTAACAGCTCCGGCCTGTAATCCTGCGAAAAAATAGAAGATGATACTCCGTTCCATATTCGTATTGTTCTGCTCAAGAAGGGTTGGCGGAATTTCACTGTTCTGTTCAATCGCGTCTCAAGGACGACAAATTGAAGATAAGGAAGCAGATAAGAGATTTCGTTTGAACAATGTCCATGAAAATAGAGATAAACTGGTACAGCATCTAAAGGAAAATCTAGGAGGTCATTTCCAATTCCACCTGTTACTGAAATTCACCACAATATTGCAGAAACATCTTGGCATCACGTATCATCAGCAGATAGCCCCGCAGATTTCGCCTCTAGAGGTGTACCAGTTTTACAATTAGTGAAAAGAATGGAGTGATAGAACGGTCCTATATGGTCCCGCTGACCACATCTGGAAACTGGAAATATCTTTTACAATTGAATTGTCCCATAAAGAAAGGAAAAGCGTTAAAACCTACAAAATCTGCGTGGAGGATGAACAAATCATAGAAAGATTTTCTAATTTCAATCGAGCATACAGGACTGTAGCCTACTGTTATAGGTTTGTTGAAAAGTGTCGGTCCCCTAAGGAAACACACTTTCCTCCATACTTAACTGCGAACGAAATAATTCAAGCAAAACATGGCCTTATTAGAGTAGCTCAACATTAAGCATATTTTTCTGAAATTGAGGACCTCAAAGCAGTGGATCAAACATCGTTAAAGAATTCTATTGTGTCTCTAAATTCCTTTATCGATGCAGAAAATATTCTTCGATTAGAGCATTCTAACTTATGTTTCGCCGAAAAGCACCCAATCATATTAGCTCGGGCTTTAAATTTGCATCCTTGCTGATTGATCACACACATAAATTAACCTTCCACGGCGGTCCTAATCTTGTTGTTGCCACGCCTAGGAAAAGATACTGGATTCCAAGTGTTAAAGTTGCTATTAAGAAACGCTTACATGTTTGGATTACGTACCACCGTTAAAAAAGGGAACTGCCATTCCATGCTGTTGGTATCGACTTCGCTAGTCCGATCAATATTAAACTCAGTAAACTTCGGAATACAAAAATCGACAAGGCATACATCGCTATATTTGTATGCTTCGCTACGAAAGCGGTTCATATTGGAGTTGCAAGTAACTTAAGCTCCGAAGCCTTTCCTGTATCTTTACGTAGATTTTTCTCAAGGCGAGGTGTATGCAAGGAAGTATACTTCAACAATGGAACCAATTTCGTAGGCGCCTTAAGAATTTTAGAAAAAGAGATTCAAAAAGCTGTCAAATAAAACTTACGAATGGCCGCTGAATATTACGCACATCAAAATATAAACTGGCACTTCATACCTCCCGGTTCACCCCACTTAGGAGGATTATGGAAGCCAGGAGTGAAGTCAATTAAATAATTAAAAATTTTAATCCTTTAACACTCGGACATTTTCTTATAGGCAATGCCCACTTATCGCTACTGGAGTTAGTCGAACATATCGCATTTATCACGATGACAACATCTGCAGAAGTTAAAACAGGACTTTTGGAGAAGGTGGTCGTCCAATACCTTCCGCGATTACAACAAACACAAAATTGTAAACTAGAGCAACCATCCGCATATATAGGAGATCTTGTTCTTCTAAAAGAAGGAAATCTACCACCTTCCGCTTGGAAGTTTGCGAGGATAAGTGTCTATTATTGTGGAATGTTTAGTCATCTTCCTGTGGTTCCTGGCGACTGTGAGGGTACCGTCTACACATACGGTGCAAATACGTGGTCCAATGTGATTGTCATACACGCAATTGATGTTACTGTTACTGACTACGTTAATGTAGTGCGACTGGAAGATAATCAGACAATATATGTATTGCCCTTATTTGAAAGGAAAGTGTGTAGACCCAGAATATGGCATGAGTCTTTGGGATATGACTCCAGACATGTTTTGTGAGTCCCACATACACAGTTCTCTGTCAAGGTAACGCGACTAAGGCTCAAAATTTGGATGTAACTAACGAGAAAACTCACGTAACATATACAGTTGCTGCTGGCGATGTTATCTTCGCGTTGGAAATTTTAAATATATTTCTGTATGCAGACACAAGGGATTTCAAACAGAACACCCAGGTCTAGTAATCGTGCGTAAAACCACTGAAGGCTATTGGTTCAACAAAAAGTCTAATAACTCTAAAATCCTTGACATTTTTACCTACATCAACACAAAATTCGTTTATTTGGAAAGACACATTAGATCAGAGATCCAAACGTTTTATGCCAACTTAATTCATAATAAGTGTGGACTGGAGGCAGAAGTCCTAAACGCAATTGGCTGTGGCCCATCATCACTCTTCTGAGTTCGCACTTATACTCATGAAGGAGCCTGTGTATACAGCACTGTCCAGAGTAGAACTAATATATTTCATACGATGTCAAGCAGTCGAGATAGCCATTAGGAAAACCGGCCGGTAGTATACAACAATAAAAGTTACTTCATTGCTCCTATGACACATCTCCTGCAAGAATGGCACAATGACTTGGAGCTTAACACAAATAAATGTGAGGTCATGTCATTCTTTAGAAAGCGAGACTCTATTGCCCTCGACTACACATTTGCTGCAAGTAGTATTCCCCGCGTACAATCGGTTAATGACCTCAGCGTGAAGCTTAACTCCAAGCTTGATTTTGTCTCCCATATCAATTATGTTGCTCCTAGGGGTAATTCCATGCTGAGTTTCACTAAACGCTGGTCCAGAGAGTTCTCTGATCGTCAGGTTTCCTTAACATTACATAACTCGTTTGTCCAACCGCTTCTTGAACATGCATCCCATGTATGGGATCTTTCCTACGCTGTCCACGGCGGTCGTTTTGAGTCGGTTCAGCGCAGATTCTTTAGATTTACGCCTAAGGACCCCCCTTGGAACGACCTTATGATTCTTCCGCTGTATCGTGAACGGCTTAACCTTTTTGGTATGGCTTTTTTGTAGGGGCGGCGCAGGGTTGCCGATATAGTTTTTGTTCACCAGTTGCTGAGTTCTAATATTGCCTCGTCGTGGCTCCATGGTAGGGTCTCGTTCAGGACTAATGCCTGAAACCTGAGGATCGCCCCTCTTTTAAATACTAATTTCTCTAGAACTAATTATGGTAGGCATGAGCCCAATAATCGCATGTATAAAGCGGTCAATTGTGTCGCGGATCGCTTCGTCTTTTTCTGGTCTTAGGATTTTTGTTGCAACATTAACATTACTGGTTATTATTTTTTCCCTCTTATTTTCTGTCAAGTTGTTAACTTTGCTAACAGCTATATATCTTGTATGCTTGTCGGAGAGCCTAATAGTTATAGGAAACACCCCTAAAACTATAATATAATCAAAATACCCATCAAGAATGAATTATTATTGATTTATTTAAACTTCTTAATAGTAATATTTTCCTATTCGCGTAAATTTTCTTTTCCGCAGATGCTTCCTAAATTTTCCCAAGTGACCGCTAGTTACCTGATATCAACATCCGCTTATCCAGACACATACGTGCAATTCACAAAATCCCATTCCTAGAAATAATTGCAACCTAAATTCATTTTTACTGCACAAACAATTCATGGCAATTGTTTTTGCAAATGTAAAAGAACCAGCAGTTTTCCCAAAAATTCGCAGGTAACTCGCGGGCAGCAAAAGTAAGCTTAAGGCCGTCGATTCCCAGCTCGCGTAATAATTCGTTCGTCAGGTTTTAGTGATTGTTCTGTGAGATATAAAATTGTTGTATTTTGTGAAGGTGAAAAAGTGTTAGTCTTGAAAGCGTTAAATAATAGAGGAAGTCTTTGTTTTTTTCTAATTAAATAATCCCTCTTTTTTTTGTGAAAAATCGGAAGATCGGCAGGATGTGCGTCGCGATTATTAGATGAAGGGTGATCGAGTGTATTTTAATACTTGAACGCGCATCGAAAAACTTCCTTTCAAACTTCGTAAAGATACTAAAATTTGTGTTAAAAGGAAACTTCCGTAAAAATACGAAATTTGCCTGGAAAGAAAAACTTTCCTTAAAACTTCGTAAAGATACGAAAAGCTCTTGTAAAACGGAACTTTTATGAACTTCGCGAACTTATGTGAAAATAAAAACTTTTAAGAAGAAATTTCATAAAAATATAGGAAACTTTCATGAAACTACGAAAAATCTATGCACCTTGTGAAATTTGGTAAAAGTGTCAGCAGAGCTTTAGAAAAAATAAATACTAATCAGCAGATTTATATTTATTTAAAGGCTATCTTGACAGGAGTTCAATTTGTGATAAGAACAAAAGAAAAATATCAAAAGGTAAAGTAAGCGCTGAATAGTGGATATAAAATTAAAGTAATTCACATCAATGTTTGTGGAGTTGCCAGATTTTGTCATTCCATTCTTACAAAAGGTAATTAAACCATTAAAAAAAAATTATATAAACCGAACGAAACTAGTGAACAAAAGTGTCATATTGTCTGAAAATAAAAAGACAAATCCAAATATACGCTAAAGGGCAAACCTCCAAGACTGTCCAGGCACTGGCGGCAGTTTTCAACCAAAGGCAACAAAAACAACCCCGAACCAAAGGAATCAGGAAGAAACAACTCCCAACCAAGGCAGAAGAAAGCAAGAAACCCTACTGGTCACCGGACTCATCAATCAACCAAAGATCAGCAATTCCTTATATGTACTATTTACTTTACTATTCCCAATCCTTATTGTCATATGTAATTTATCCAAGCTTGGTTTAAGAAAAGTGAGTTCTTTTCTAATATTATTAGATAATTTTTAACTTTATTCTGTGAAGAGGAGAGTTTTTTTTTGATGTGAAGTGAAAAGTGAAGGAAAAATAATAAAAAATTTTTTCTTGTGTCATATACGATGGGCCATATAATTATATTAGGTTTTTCGTGTGAGTTTTAAAGGAAAAATCAAAATACGTACTACAAGTGAATATTTTTTTGTCTTCTTTTGAAAGCATAACATGATAAGCGAATATAGTGGTCTGAGCCAAGAAATTGAAATTGCCAGAAAAACGACCAACGAAATTTCTGAGATAGCCAATAACTTCTTCCAACCGCAAAACTCAACCATGTTATCATTAGTTTTATCGTATTTGAAATGGATTCCATAACTGATGAAATCACAATCTGACGTATGTCCCGATCAATACCGCATCCCAGATGAAGTCAGAATCAATTATTAAATATAGTCTTAGTAAATTCATATTCATATCACTCGATTATGAAAACTTTCAGCGGATCCGGCTTCATCAGCGCCATCTCCCATCCAACTGCTCCATAATCCCGGACAAAAACCAAAATTTATCCTCAAAAAAGCTCCCCACGGACGTAAAAACCCGATAGTGTTTCCCGACGCACTAGATGTCCCTAAAATAACCCCATCATCCGTTCGAAGTCCACCCTGCACGCTCCACTAAAGATAACAACTGAAAGTTCCAAAGATAACCCAGAGGTCAACGACAAAACCTATCGAAATTTTCTTCAGTGCTGGTCTACGACGAAATGCAGCTTTGAAAAGCTCCGAAAAATTCGGCAGTTTTGATGACTTCAGCACACCCCCCTTTTAAAAGTACACGGAAGATTGACCCTGAACCAGAATTAGACGATTTTCCAAGGCAAAGAATAAATTTGGACTTAAAATTATATTGGGCTTAAATATTGTAAAAAGAGTGTTTTTTGAATTGAGATGAAATTAACCACTCATACGAATTAACAGCCCCCATTACTTATATTAGATATTTGTTAAAATTATATACATATTTAGTAGTTTCTCCTGAAAACCTCCTGAAAGCTAACTTGCTTGTTAACGCTGTCGAAGGTATAATTAATAGTAATGAATTTCTGAAGTAAATGTAATTTGAAATTATATTTAAATTGTACTATTATTTACGATTGTATCACTTAATCGATGAAAAGTAATTAATATACACGTTGCGGAGGATTTCTTAACACTCAGCCATACATTATAATTGCAGGAAGCAATTTTCAGTTTTTACAACATAACTGTTTTTTGAGTCAAGGTATTAAAAACGAATAAATGTAAATAGCAATATTAAATTGCTGAATTGCACACAGGTTTAAATTAAGGTTGCTTATAATCTTTAATATTCAGCTTCGTGTTTTTATTTTTCGATTATTTAAAAGAAGATTATTGGAAATTTGGTATTTTCATTTAATTGTCATTATCATGTTTTAACCAAATGCTCCATCGTTCCAATGGTAGAAAAATGTTTTTTAAGCCTATTCCTTTTTATTTTGCTAAGAAGAAAATAACAGCCACATAAAAAATTCTAATTTGCATTTATCTTAGAATATGCCTATATTAATTAAGTTTAATAAGAAATAAAGAAGAGATGGGTTTTCAACAACTATTGTAGTTTTCTTAAAATATTACGATTTACCAAAGATAATCTAAAAACGCCTGAAGTTAACCATCAATAGGACTAGTAAATGAACAAAGGGTTATTATAGTTAAAATAAAAAAAAACAAATTTTTGGAAATGGAGCGAAACTTAATAACCGATCTGAATAAGTTACATTGAAAATTTCCACCAGAAGATCTTCCTATTTAAAACTACTTCTTACCTTCCCTTGGCTAAGTAAGCACAAGAGGAGTAATACTTAAAGCTTTTATCCTAGATTCTATCAAAAAAAGTTTACCTGTAGCAAGAGATGCCAGTAGGTCTTTGGGTGAAGAATCAAGCTTAGTTGCACTCACTCCCAAAGCACTTACACGAACAGAAAATCTAGCACCAGACTTTTGTCGACGTTCGTTAATGCTTTTGTACAGCCACGAAATTGCACACGGGATGACACCTAATTCACTCGGTGGAGCAATACCGCCCAACATTGTCTTAGTCTGACCTAGAAAACATAGAGGAAAACTGGGGTTCTGATCACTTTCGTCATAATCTTTAATACAACTATAAAAATGCTATTACCTGATGCCGGGTATCCAATGGTAAGCAAGCAGCCATCAGATCCTTCAAGCACTGCAGGTATTACCTCGGACAATGCTGTCGAACATACGTCGGCCTGGAAATAATTCTCCTTCGATATACTTTAAAGTTAGAGAGTGGTAATTTAATCCACACCTGTTGATCCTCTGCGGTAAAAAGAGCATCAAAAGCAAACATCTTGGGGGCTGCAACCATCGGCCCACGTTCCTGAGAGCAGGATGTTCCAATATTATTCGTTGCAGGGTCCATCAGAGTCACTTGCCGTTTTTTCTTATCAACAGTCATAAAATGTGGAGATCCTTCATCTACATGAAGGTCTGAAACCCTCAACATGACTTTCACCTGGGGACGTACGAAATAAATAAGCTTACGCAAAGAATAAATATATATAGATTTTAATGTAAAATTTGTAGTAAATAGAGTGGAAAAAGTTGTTAAAAACCGGTATTCAGATTCATCTGTATGTGATTTTATTTCCCTTAAAGTGAAAGAGAGAAAGTTCTGTAAGTTACAATGGTTTTAGTATCTTGACGTGCATTCCATGTACTATTTTATGTCAAAGAGAGAAGTGGAATTTTAGACTTTTTAGAAAGCATATTCTTTAATTATTTGCTTATAAATACTTAAATGCACTTACCTTACCAATCCCATAATTTTCCTTATTACTCAGCCTTCGAGTTATGCTGGATGGCATAGGAGGCGGGGCTCTTTGCAGCGCTCCGCAATAACCACCATTTCGGCAACAGATAGGCATGTCTGTGGATTTGTTTTTCGATATTCCACCGTGATTCAACTTTTGTGCAGCCCTAAATGATTAAGAAGAAAAATATTTTACATAAGAATTTTAGTAAGTTGTAGCAAAACATATTACATCAAGCGCCCAAAAAAGTAATATTTTCAAAACTTAATTTAGCATGCGCAGCGAGAGATCATTTCACCCCTCTTTAAGGGGAAGCGGTACGACTAACCACAAATTATACTCCCTAATACCAAAATGTCGCATCTCGAATTTCGTTTTTATAAATAAAAAAAAAACTAGGAAAAAAGAGGAAAATTTCTAGACTCTTATTGGGTAAAAAATCTTCCTTTTACAAAATATTGAGCAATATTTCCAATATTTCAGTTAAAATAACAAAACATACCATAGAGCCCCCTATAACAGGGGTTCATATAACACCGCGAAAAATTTTCGTATAGCACGGTAAAAATAAATCATATAACATGTTAATTAACATATGTACATTCTTACCACAAATATGTGGGAAATACGGATTGTTGTGGAAGGCTCAAAACAATGCTAACAATTCAAGCTTTATTCGAAAATAATTACACTGGCGAATAACTTATCATCTAATTACAAATAAACCGCGGGTTTAAAATAAAACTATGTGAGGATGGGTGCGCGCTGGTCGACATTTCTTATTTTTCCCAAAAAAAAAAGGATGCGTGGATCACTCGGCTACTTGCAGGTGTAAGAGGTGAAGTGAAGTGAAGTTGAAGATTGCTTCCTCTTATCCACTGCCGGCTCCCGTCATCAGCACTTTTTTTTTGCTACTCTTGTCTTCAGTTCAGTTGAAAATGCTTACTCTTAAAGTAAAACATTGGGAATTTCCTAATAGCTTTCATCGATACGGACATAAAGTCTACCGAAAGCAAATATTTTGGCTTTATATAGATCAGAGCACCCAACTGGAAACCGGGAAGTCGCTGTTTCGATTTCAGTCCCACGCGAGTTATATTTGTCCTCAATGTCCAACGGAGAAAGTCGGTGTGAACAGTCCAAGAAATTCCGTACCTTTATGTAAATTGGAGCACAAAACAAAAACAACTTTACACCTTTCGCTACACCTTTATTACTTTCTCTCGGATCTCGACTTGTAACATTTCTCATACAAAATTTTAACAAAAATATACTTCCGCTAATTAATTTAAAAAACATCCTCTTTACAGGTAACGACTTCTCGGATCCCGATCACACTCAAAACTGACTTTTCTCTATTTTCATGCTTTCCTGCAACTGGGAAATTCTCGCTACTTAATGAAAGGTAAGCATTTTCTAGTATTACAATAATTACGGCTGAAAACTGAACTTGATACTTTTGTCTTTTAAGTTTGACCCTGGAAGCTTCCACAGAAATTATTTCTCACCAGGTTGGTTTTACTTTTGGGGGAATTTTTATGATATCGGGTAGATCGCTGGTCGTATTACATTTAAACTAAACAGGTTGAGGGTCAATATATGTAACACGCGCTAGTTTTTTTTCGTGTCATCATTTAAGATTGTTAAAATAAAAGCTTCAAAATTTACCGTCACTAGAAATTCATAGTTCTTATTCCGAAAATTTTTCCTAAAACTCCATCCGTTCAAGATGTTTTACCGTCCCGTAACTTTTTGACACTCTGTATAGATAGGGTATCATTAATGTAGGCAAGCGTTTGTGCTCAATAATTTAACACTAGAGACACCAGACTGCTTAAGACAGAGATGGAAATAATACACTGAATAATGAAATTGAAAGAGAGGTTATCGGTCATAAATGATCGCTTGTTGTTTCTAGTGCTAAGTTTTCAAAGAAAAGATGTGTTTCTACTGCACAACTTTAATGAATCAACTATACTAATAGAGGGTACAATGATGACTGACTGTGATATTTTAGCTAAGATTGTCATACTAGCATGTAGTCGTTTTATTGCAACGAGTTTTTACTTTTTGGTATGTAGGCCCAACTCAATGTTAGTTTTCATTTCTAATTTTTCCTAACTGCAGTGCATTACTTGTTAACTGTTGAAGTGCTTTAATTTATTGTCATTTATGGCTTTGTGGGAAGGTTATCTCAGTTCTATTGATTGATTTTCTTGAATATTATTTCATAACGGTCACTAACATGACGGGTAGAAACACCAAGAACTCGAGTAGAATTCAGCAAACACAATCAGAGCGAGATGGCAGTGGAGCGTAACCCCAACGTCACTGCGCTTCCCAAATGTAGCGGGTAATACTACCAATGCTGTGAAAGCCAGCTCTGATGTATTGCATGCGATAGAGGAACGAATCGTCAGCCGTTTATCATCCTTGATCGACAGCAAGGTGATGACTTTGCAGGCTGGATTGATGAAGAAAATTACCGACCACATTACATCTATCATAGACGACAAAATTATGTTTATCCAGGCGATGCTGGTGGATAAAAGCAGTGCCTCTGTTAATGCTTTATCAAAGCAAGTGATGAACATCCAGCGCTATAGTGGTTGAAGGTGGGAAGAAGTGCATATCCATACAAGATGACATTGATGACGTGAAGCACGTTTAGCGTCTGAGTGATGTTGTGATCAGAGGAATTACGACTGTTTCAAACTTTTGCTGGGAGTCGTGTGGCTTGATTCGCTCAGATAGGACGCATATCCTATCTGCGGCTCCACGTTTTTAATTTGTACAGTTCGTACGCGAATTGCAATTACATAATTAAAATTCATTGAATCTCGATTCTAATTATACAGTGTTCTTATTTCGGCTTTTTTGTGTGTCTCGTCGGAATAAGTTCTCTCAATTTGGCCTGCAAAATAGTTAATTCTTAGGCGGGCCAAGGTGGCGTCTCTAACTGTTTCTGTGTAA
The DNA here is from genome assembly GCA_006980735.1 of Dasypogon diadema. Classification (NCBI taxonomy): domain Eukaryota; kingdom Metazoa; phylum Arthropoda; class Insecta; order Diptera; family Asilidae; genus Dasypogon; species Dasypogon diadema. Next base: position 7,804 of record QYTT01088494.1, on the reverse strand, counting down.
CGGGACTTATGCTGTGCACTAGTCTCTTTAAAAGACAAAGACAAAACTTTTGCTGAAATTGATGGATCAGGGGGCAGTGTAGCAAAAAATAACCGGAGAAGTGCGAGTTGAACTCGCGTGGAGAGGGTTCCGTACGATGAACATGTTATCTGCCATGTTTTCTTTTAAATCTGACCCGAAATTGTTTCTGGTAACTAAAATAATATATCGAAAGAACAAACTTAACATTGTAGATGAAAACATGTTCTCCCATACATTTCAACTGCAAACGTAACTTTGTACGCAGAATATTGAGAAATTTACCATGATATTTTAATACCATAGACTTCTTATAGCTTTTCCTATAATCTATAATCAAAGAACTAATTTCAGTATATTTTTCAAGATTTTAAGCTCAGTAGTTTCAGTGATAAGGGAGGGGGAGGAATGGTAAATTGTCATATATTTTCTTAAATAAGTTTAAATCTATTTATTTTAAAATTATAAAAAAATATATATATTTGAGACAATATAAAAAAAATATTAATATATTTCATTTGATATATCACCACGGTAAAATTTGCAAAACTTTTTTTTAATTTCCTAATTTGGCCCCCAAAAGTGACCCATACTTTCAAAATTCATTTATTTGCGTCCGTGTTTTCATATGTGTACCAAATTTCAACTCAATCGGTCCAGTAGATAAGGGTTCGTTTTTTCATTCGGACGTACGGAACCCTAAAACACGCATGCAGTTTTAATTTAATCTTCAATTTAATTCATTAATGACTTTATTTCAAAATTTTTCTTAACCAGATCTTATTAATCTCATTTTAATAGAAAAGAATGAATAGAATGTTTAAAAAAATCATTGGCAGTCCAATGGGTTTACCTATTAGCCCCCTTTTTGAAGACATAGTTATGCAAGATTTAGAAACACATTGTCTTAGTAAACTCAGATTTCAACCACTCTTTTACTATAGATATGTAGATGATATCATAATCGTCAACTGAGTCAAATGCCTTAGAGAAATCAAACAACACGAGTATGGTAGCCCTGTCAAGATCAATATTTCTCCTTATATGCTCAGACAACCTTAGCAATGCTGTAAGGATGCTATGTCCATTGCGGAAGCCATTTTGATTTATGGAAAGAAGACTATGCCTTTCAATGTAATCCACAATCTATTGATGCATCAACCTCTCCAAGACCTTCGACAGGAAGGGCAAGATGCTAATTGGTCTAAAGCCAATGCAACGATCTGAAGAAGAATTCTTAGGAATAGGAATAACTTTTGCAACTTTCCAAATGTCAGGGTAAGATGACGTTGTAAGAATATGATTAAAAACAATGAACAAGGAGAGGTAATATATAGGGTATTATTAACTTTAAAAATCGTGTATCGAGATTGTCCAACCACATCGACTCAGATTTGATAGATTTTACAGCTAGTGTACCACATCATCACACATCCACGTGCACACATTTAAAGTAGAAAATTTCGAGTCCACAGCAAGAAGCGATCGAGCGAGAGGAGAATCCTGAGATAGATGAAGTGAAAAACCTGTTAAGATCATCAGGAGAAATAACTGTACGCTTAACACTACCCGAAGAAACAATCCCATTATTCTTTAAATGTGTCCATAACTGCTTAGAATTGGATGCATTCATCAGAGTATCTAAGTATTCCTTCTTGGCACATGCCACACGTCTAGTGGTTAAGCTACGCTGTTGGACAAAAAGTTTGCGATTCTCCTCAGTGCGGTTTCTCTTCCATCGTTTGTGTAGCATATCTCTAGTGGCCATTAACCGCTTAATATCATGGGTTAACCAGGGGGGCTTATATGCTCGTTTATGCACAGTTTTGACAGGTACATACTTATCATACAAAAAGTTCACAAGATCATTAAATGTTCCAACTTTAATGTTAATGCCATCACTATAATAAATGTTGCTCCACGGTAACCTACTACACTCGTACGCAAGATCACCATAATTGATGGACTTCAGGTCACGAAACTGAAAGGACGAGGCAGCACAACTGGACTTTGGGAGTTTATATGACATGGAGATAAAATCATGGTCAGACGAAGGAAAAGAAGATTGATTGTGAAAGCTCACCTTAGAATAACTATCAATCAAAAAGAAATCAAAAAGCGATGAAGTGGTACCGCAGAAGTAATTCAGTAATTCAGTAATATATTTATGCAGTAATTAGTACAATAAGACGAAGGTCTTTTATCAGTACTACTAAGTATATCTAGGTAATAGTTCAACAATTCAGATCTAATATAAACATAAAAATAAAATAAAATCTAATTTTCAAATAAATTTTCAAATATTGCGGAGATTTTGAGACTCTTGGAGTAAAAAAACAAAAAATCTTACTTCATTTACATTAGACAGTAAGGTGAGCAACGCTATTTATAATAATAAGGCATATATACAAAATAAAGTAAAACGAGGAAAGAAAAAAAAATGAATGTACAGCAGAAGCAATCTATCTACCGAGAAAGAAAGAGACAGAGCAACCGTGTGAAAGACGTCACCGAATCAGCGCGCTGAATCGAGGCCGGGACAAACGTATAACTTGAACAAAGTAAGAACCAACTAAAATCGCATGCTGACAGCGAGGCAAAAGCATATCACGGTGTCTATCACTACGAAGGAAGCTAACAAATTCATATAAATATGCTGGATTGCGAGTTTTTATAACATTAAATAGGAAAAGTAGTGCTTTTCGTTGAAGATATATTTCCAGAGAGCAGTCCAGGATTTTCAATCGGTAAGGAGAAATGTGATCAAACCTACGCAATCCAAAAGCAAATCGGATAGAGTCGCTGTAGGCTACTTCGAGCTTGCGCTTACAATGTGAGTCAAGTTTAGGAAAGATGATAGATCCGTGTGTGAGATGAGGTACTATAAGCGTTTTGACTAACTTTTTACGAAGCTCAGTGGGAAGGATGTCAGCATATAGCCACAATCTGCGTAGGGTATTGTAAATCCTGCTCAATTTCATTTTGACGCAATCGCAGCAGCTCATTTTAGAATTTAAGACAATGCCCAAATTTGTTGCTTTCGAGACGTAGGGTATAGTAGTATTAGAGAATGAAATTGGTGGAAAGTGCTCTGGTCCATATCCCTCTCTACTCATTACTAACGCTTGCGACTTTTTTGGATTAAGTGTTAATCTGTTCTTAATCGACCATTGTAAGATATTATGAAGGTCTTCGTTAACCCTGCTAACACAATCCTCGATAAGACCAATAGAACGATCTAGATAGATTTGGACATCATCTGCATACATATGTGGGTTCTTGGTGAATAATTTTTCAGGGTACAAAGAATAACACCAAAGTATATTAAAGTTCAGGTAAGATTTATTAGAAACTACTAACTAAATTTTAAACTAGGTCTATAACTTAATTAACTGTTTGAGTCCACTACACTAGTACCGTTCTTATTTCTAGATTCACAAG
>QYTT01088493.1:52346-69352 GCA_006980735.1 Dasypogon diadema | reverse complement strand
AATAATTATTATTTGTACAAAATGGGACTTCAGCGGAATGATCAAAAGGTGCATATCTGGACATCCTTAATCTAATATTTTTGGAGCTCTATTCAATTGTGCTAAAATTTGTTACGCCTTATATACAAAGCAATTGGAATGTTGTACATTAAGATTTCCTACTAAAGATTGTGGATTAACTAGCAACATTTGTCAGGATAAAATAATTTTCAACCTCCTCTTCTCGAAAATTCCTTTTGCCTAAACTGTGCGGTGTGCATCATAGGGGTTGTACCCTGAGCTTGAACAATATTGTAAAACAACTTAATTGGTGACAGAATACTATGAAATCAGACGAAATAGCTATCTATTTTCCCAATGATCCATCACAAACTATACTGACGGGCAGACCAAATCTTTGGGAGTGAAAAATGTTGTTCCATTTGGAAATATGCTTCATTAAGCTGGGAAGAAGAAAATTGAGTGAATTTTACACCATTGCGCAGCTAGACTGTACTGACAGCACTTGACAGCTATTAAATTAACTCCAGGCTAATCTGGAAATTTCTCAACAAGTTGTGATGACGGAACCAAGTAACATTGATATGAATTAAAGCATAACAGAGAATCAGAAAGAATGAAATGTCTAATTCCCTGAAAGGGAAGGGCCCTAGTCCTTTTAGGTTTACTTGAGCAGATGCGGTTCTCGCTTTGGTACATACTGTGATAGGGATCCCGTACATAAGGGGGCTGGGAAATATTGGCGAATAAGACACCTGCTGTGAGAAAATTCCAACCCTTAATTGGTTAAATAGAAATCCCCAGTTGCAAGTTTTTTTCCTTGCGGAAATGTGAAGTAAAAGGCATTTTTTGATTCTTCACTTCTGGGGGTACCGTGAGCTGAGGTAACACCTAACAAAGTGGTATTAACGTATACACCTTATAAGCACTGTTTGGTAGAGAATAAAGCAGCATTTCCTGCTCTCTACGATAATGAAACTACTGCAGGATTAAGACATAGGCAGCTTAGCTCTCCACTTCTAATGCAGTTCTGTAACCTTAACACTTTAACTGTCATAATTAGCATAAAAGCTTTCGTGAGAGAATTACACATTGAAATGCATTTGGCGTGAGAGAGCTTTTTCGTGTCACTGGTATATGGATGTCATGGCAGTCAAAGTGTTAATATAATCCTGTATGGACCCAAAGCAATTGCGCGACTATACTTTTGAATTCAAATTCTGACACTAGATTAATCTTAATTTCCTATTACTATTTTTTTAGCTTATCAAATGTACATATGAAATATTTATTAGCAGTATTTTTTTTTTGCAACGAATTCAAGTAAGTACGTTTATGTTTCTTATTCCATGGTAAAATTTTATGTGATATCAGAAAGATGATAGAATAGTTAGATGACTTTAAGTGCACGAGTAGAATGAACTACTGATTGTAGTGTGGATCCCTAACGACAGGACTGGGCAGTATTTAAATACTTTTACAGTATTTTGTATTTATATTTAAATACGCTTTTTGAAAGAATTTTTTAATTTATTTTAAATACAAAATTCCATGTATTTTACATTTAATTAATTATTCGCATTTTAGAAAAAAGAAAATACTCCAACGTGACTAATGAAAAAATAACTTTTCTAAGAGTTGTTCGCACTTTTAGTAATACAGATGGATGTCTATTCACTTTTTAATATAGAAGTAGAGGAAGCGCGATATGGTGAGAAGATCGTATTAAAATCACACTTGTTCAAAGCAACACAAATTTGTGGAAGCACCACTATCGAATTTATTTACAAGCCGCCAATGAATTATCTCTAGTGGAGTTCGCCGCCAAAGTTTTAGTTCACTGAAGTGGTCACCTTTCTGACTTTTACTATCTTCACGTAAACTGTAGGCGCATGATATTAAGCTTTCTTCAGTTATTTTTTTTTTTACTTTTTTGTTTAAACTAGAAGTTTGTTGTATCTGTATCTGTTGTTTTTTGTATTCTTTTGGAGGATGAGAACCAAAATTTAATTTGACATATTTTCAAAGTGTTTAAAATAAAAATACAAATTTTTCAAGTATTTCAAAGCAAATATTTAAGTTTTAAATTAACAAATATTCAGTATTTCGTATAATGTACTTAAATAAATTCTTGAAAGGGCGAAAGCATTTCGCCCAGTCCTACTTAACGACTTGTTTGTTGCAATATCCAACGACTTCTAATCATTGGTCTGTTGCCTATAGATGCCTGTGAAATGCGAACCCGGGACCCCTTGCACCAGCAGTCGCCGCATTGTTTTCCAAATCATAAATTTCCCCTGTTTCGTTAATTTTTCAAACGAGGTAATATTTATTGTCTCATAATCAGTGGTTGATAAAAGGAAGCAATCTTCAAATGACCTCGGAATTCCCAACAATTTCAGGTGATCACATATTAAGATATTCAAAATATCATGAAATTCTTTAATAGCATTTTCATTTTCCTTAATTCCCAAGAATTAATGGACTTTACTCAGCTATTTGTCTCCATCAAACATACATCACACAATTTTGAAACAGTCAGAGGGAATGCCTAAAATTAATCAGAAATTCCCAAACCAATCTCTGTACTTCCTGTAAATAGTTTGACATTTCCTTCAAGTTCTCGGCTAATGGTGAAAGTTTCCCAAAATAGCAGATAGGCACGAACGGCAGAGCCAATTTTCCTCGAAGACTTTGATCCCGTGCCAGACAACACATTTGGCATTTTCGAGTAAAGCACAACCATAAATGCATTTATTTCCGAGCTTTCCCACATCGAAAATAATCTATTTTTAAAATGTGCATTTACCTAGGAATAGATTTCCCATTTGCGCCAATTGCTTCGGTTGTTTGTGTTTTATACACTGAAATTGATGGGATGGAGCATGGGGGTCTGTGTGTTGGCTTTGAAGTACTTGTACAATTGGTTCGAGGAATGCATGACTTAAAATCAATTAACATTTTATTCTGTAAAATATTGTTACATCAAAATGACGAAAGTATTAAAGAATTGTTTATGTGGCATATATGGACCGTCTATCTGGTTCTGTGGGCAGATAAATTAGTTATCACAGAAACATCGCTACAATTCCTGAATTCAGTTTACCGTGGTCCTACGACATTATTGGTTGGTTATCGAACTGAACTTGTACAATTTTAAAGTGTGCAGTGATTAGTAAATAAGTGGCATGTCATTGGATATGAACGTCAGCAAAGTTTAGAATGACAGAAGACACTCGAAAAAACAGGGTTAATTCAATCAGGAAATACCTAAAGCATTTGATAAAGGTATGGTATGGTTTTGTTACGGAAAAATAGTCATATTTTATGTGTAAAGTTTCAGTTCAAGTACTCTAGTGTTCTCAAGTATAAATATTAATTTTTTGCTTTGTATTAAAACCGAAAGTGTTATATCAATTCGAAATGAAATTTTTAAATATCGTACAATAAACACATTAAAAATTTGCTTTACAAGAAAGAGCCTTACTTAAAATTCGGATAAGTCTTTGTGTTTATAAACAATACTCACCTCTAAGAAATATAAAGCCACTTTGCAACCTGGAGACCTATTTGGAACTTGGCGATGAAGCCCTATCAATTCAATAGTATTTTTAGATTTCAAAATCCTAACACCATCGGTCACGGCCACTCTCACACAGTTCTTACAACTTTTTCGACTGTCTTTTTAGGAATTACGATTTTTACCATATTCACGAGAGTTAAATCGTGTGAGATGTGACTATTGTCCCTTCAGATTTTCCGCTGTTGGACATCCTACGACTGCTTATTATAGGCATCTTTAAGTCTTCCAGAGCTCCACCATAAATAACGCACGATACTCTTCGCTTGAACATTTCTAGTGCACCATTTCTTCCTTTGTTATAATTCATATTTCCGGAGTTATAGCACACTCGGCTGCAATGCGCAACAATACGAAACGAGGCGTAATCCTAACAACAGCTTCGTATAAGTAAAAACCTTATTTCCCTGTGTAGGGTAGTTCCTTCTTCCTTGTCTCCTCGTCAGCAAAGTAGGGCTGCTTTTAGATACAATTGAAAAAAGTCTGCACATCTAAAGTTCCAACCACCCATGATAAAATTTGGCCTAGACCCATGTCCTTAAGAAATGTCCTTAGGTACTTTGTCTTTTAAACGTTGATTTACAGTCCTATCTCGCGAGTAGAATCATAGTCATCTAGCTTTTCTTCCACTTCTATAATATAAGGTGTACATCTACCCACGAGGTCCAAGAGTCAGAGTATTGAAGGACCTGCTTGGATTTTATTCCATTTCATTTCATTTTCATTTCATTTATCCCAGCAATGTTAATTTAAATTCTGAAATATGATCAAACTTTCTAAATAAATAAACAAATCGCTCACAGTCATTAAAAGCTATTTCTACTTTGCGCTTACAAACAGAGTTAAGTTTTAGAAAAATGTAGGAGCAGTATGTGAAATGAAGAATAAGGAGCACCATCACAAGCCTTAAACGAAGCTGCAAGAGCAGCATGATAGCAAACAGCCACAGCCTACGCAGGCCAACATAAATTCTGCTAAGCATAGCTTTAATCTGATCACAGCAAGTCAGCTTATGATTTAAAATGACTTCCAAGTTGGAGACCTTGTTTTCATATGCTAGAACGGTGTTATCTAGTATTATTTCTGCAAAAGTTTGCACCAAGGTGTGAGGCGACCGATAAAAGGCAATACACTATGACTTCGCTGGATTCAGCAACAGCCGATTTGCCCTTGACCACTTATTAATCCTATAGAGATCCTCATTAAGTTTCTGTGTACCGTATACAATCTCGTTCGGAGGTACAGAAAAATACAATTGAACATCATCCGCATAGAGATGAGCTTTGACGAAACGCATCGATGAAGGAAAATCATTGATGTATAAACTGAAAAGCAATGGGCCAAGAATAGATCCTTGTGGAACTCCACTTAGCAACAGCAAGGAACCTGATGTATCCGTACCCATTTTAACCAGCTGGTGGCGATCATTCAAAAAGCTTTTTATTAAGTTGATTGCAGAAATTTCAAAGAAAAAATTACTGGGTAATTTTTCAAGCACAGTCTTGTGGTCAACACTGTCAAAAGCTTTAGTAAAGTCGAGGAGAACGAGAAAGCCGATGCGACCCAAATCCAACTCCCTACGCAAATCAGATGTTACTTTAAGAAATGCCGTTTCACAACTATGACGAGGACAGAATCCAGACTGAAAAGGAGAAAGTAACTTGACAATATTAAATATTTACACTGTTACTCTATACACCCCCCGTCCTCTTGGCGTAACTAAAGTAGGCAAAAGTTCGCAAAGCCATCCTTCAAAGTCCATAACTTCTGGTGTAAAAAAGGGGTAAAGTCGTTTGGGTATTTCCCAAAAAAAGTATGGCTGAATGCAGATTGCTCTCTTAAAAAAACATCTAAAGAAAAAATGAAAGATGAACAAAATCACATCATTATGGGTTTTCTTCTTAGAGACAATTTAGTTTCCTAAACACCTTGAACCGATTTAAGTCAGTCAGACTTTTTCCTGAAAGGCTTAAATAAGGAAAATTGAACAACAACAATAAATCTTTACAAATGTCTGACTTACCAGTTTTATATCATCTCGTAGCCTCCTCTGAATATCGAGATTTGTTGAAAGGATGTGGATTTTTTTGACTTATCGCATTTCACAAATGCCACAATATATTTCCCTAAGGAGTCTCTTTCGAAAACAAAGACATCATTTTTCTTTCATCCTAATTCCTAAGGAAATTTACTTTACTCAATAGAAATTTCCGATGTCACAAGAAACGATAAGAAAGTCTGATCTCTTTGTTATTCTTGGTGTAGAATATAGGTACGATTTTCATCCCACATCACCAGACTTATTTTCAATCACTGACAATAAAGGTATAGCTTTTCAATTCTAAAAGAAAGCCCAAAAGAAAATTTACTTCAGCTTTTCGGTGTTATATGCCTAAAACGAAAATGTCTAGGCACTACTATTTAAGTTTGCATGACTAGTTTTGCTTTTAAACAATAAAATACCCAGACCCTTCCTTTTTACTTTGATCAGGTTTCGTACAATTTGTGTCTCCTTCAGATTTGTGAACTTCATCAAATTGTTTTTGTGATGATTCAGCTAAAGTCAAGGGAAGTTCGATGGCTTTTTTTCAGGGTGGTGTTTTTATTTTCTGAACCCTATCATAAAGTTACGCATTTATGTCATCAATATAAGGCAATAAATTTCCTGGGACTATTGCCTTGCTCCAAATTAGCAAGTGATTTTGAGAATTTCACTTCATTGACTGAAGGTATTGAAAGGTATTTTACGATTGGATGACTAGAAATTGAAGAAATTAAACAGGAAGTTTTCAAGGACCCTTCTCAATGTTCTAGACGTATATTTGGTTACTGTTCTAAAAGGGAGAACATTCGGAATGGAATGGAATTTTCTTCTTGTTTATTGCTATTACTTATACATACTATATGCTAGTAAAAACAGCAATGAAATCTTATACGGTTTTTATGAAAGCCAAAGTGGAATGAAAACCTCATTTATAACTACCATCACATAAACGTAACAACCGATATTCTGGTACGTGATCACCTTAACATTTTTATCTCGGTAATAAATGGAAATCAACAAGAGTGCAAACTTCCAAGGAATGTGAATAATAAAAGACTCATCTTTTAGCGTTGCAATCGAAAATATTTATAAGCCTTGAAAGTGTGTCTTTGCATTAGCTTCTTACGAAGTTTTTGCTTCCTAGAAACAAAAATATTGAATAACTTGTTAAGTGGGTAAAATGAGTTAACTTGTCATGCGACAACATGCCAGATTAAACACAGCGAATTAACGATTTATGACTGCCTAAAAGGTATATTTTTCGATTTAATATCCAGCTAAAAAAAGTACTTAGAAAAATTTCTCAAATTTCCTCTATTAATCCAAAATAGTTTTATTGTATTTATACTACAAAGTACAAATATTCCGAATCAATCGTACTTCCAGATATTTTTGGAAAAAGCGCTTCGTTTAGAGACCGGAGTCTTTACTTAATTGCTTTAATTGCTAAATTATTAAAAACGTTCCTTCATAAGAACAAAGTCACCGTAGAATGGGTGTCATGAATCCTTAATACAGTTCAAAGACAGAAAAGGAATAATTGTTATAAGGAATTTTGCTAAGGAGGGAAGTGTACTAATCAGTTTAGTTTTGGAGACATAACTATAGATTTTTGTGATGATCCAAGAGCACAAATCGAATCAGGGGAACAGTCGTCCTAGTAAGAAGCACCCTAAAAAAGCAAGGGAATTAAAAATCTAGATCTAATATATAACCAAATAAACTTCCATAGCAACCAGTTTTACAGGTTATGTGTTCTCTACCAAAGGGTTACCTCATTTTCTGAGGCCATTGACTTTTTGTACCCATTCCATTGCTAGGAAGGAATTCACCTCCGCCCGATCCATGCACCTGATGACTTCTTGCTAGGCCAGTGCACCTGTCCCTCCTTTAAGTAGTCCAAACCACGAACTATAGCGAACAACTCTGCTTGGTAAACCGATGTGTAGTTCCCCAGTCTTACATAGCAGGAAAAATTTAGGTCTTGAAAGTAAATTCATGTATCCGCTCTGCCATCCCCATGGACCTGTCCGTGAGTTCAAAAATATCTCCGGGTCCCTTCTCTGATAGTGATCCGTCCCTGATGACAGCTGTTCAAATTCCAGATCTTTATCTTCCTAGTAAAGTTTTCGTTTCGATCTTGCTCGCGTTGACAGTGAGACTTACCAATACCACTTGGTCTGCATAATCAGTGACATAAACACCCCTCCCTTTAAGTTTCGAAAGTAAGGAGTCAACTGCGATTCCACAGAATTGGTGCATATGGCCTTCTCCGAAGACACAATGCTTTCCGTTTGCTCCATTAGAATTATGTTCGTATTCCCCAATGTTTACGCCATGTTTTCCATCCCATCCCGAACAAGTTCAATTTTGCAGACTGGGTCCTTTATGACTATCATTTGTTGTCTATTTATTTCTGAGATAATCTCCATGTTGGAGCAGAAATCCCTCCATGGCAATCTTTTTTGTCATCAAATTGTTCTTTTCAGCTCTCAATTCATCGTTTTATAGTTTTCCAATGCATGTGGTTCATTGGTTTAGTTAAGGCTCTTCTCGCACTGCGGCCTCTCCAATTGCCCATTCCAACAGGGAGTAAGATCCTTATCATCTATTAAAATAAGAAAGCTTACCTCCCGAGCTGTATCATTTCAGCTAGGACTCGGCATTTCTTATGGTCTTAGGTGTCTCCTTCACCTTTCTCTTAAGACTCTTCGCCAACACTTCAGTGAACTTCGTAAAATCGCGTCACGTCGCGCAGGGTCGCGTCAATCATTGCCTTTCATCTGGAATCGACGAGAGTTGGCTCCGCTCCCATGTTTGCAACATTTGGGCTTCTTCTAACCACAAATTCGTGAGAGTCATTGAATTTGGCACGAGCTGACCTTCATGGGTTCGGCTGACCTTTTAGCACCTTTCGTCACCGTAATATCCACCTTGTCTCGAATGTCGAACATAATACTTAAATTCTTTTTGTCTCAGGATACCAAAAGATTTTTGCCATAATTCTGAAAAAATCCCAGATGATGTTAGGCTTTTCAATTCGAATATTATATTTTCGGTTCTCTTAATAATCTTTAGAATCATTCAGCTTGTAATATCTCACAAGTCTTCTACATAATTGTCAAACAAATTTCAAGATGTTCAGATTTATCTATTCAAAATATACTTTTATGCATCTTATTGGGAAAAAGTATTGAATGGTATATAGATACTATATATGTATATAACCTCATCCGTCTTCTCTTAATATTCAATATATCCTTCTTTACATCTATTGAGATCATTCGCAACATAAAATATCCTCATTTCCTTCATTTTGTTAGGCTTTCATCAATGGAAAGCTTACAACAACAATCCAAAAAACTTCCTGGTACCAACAAGATCCAAAAACACCCAAAAACACCCACAAGCAAATTAAAGCAAAATATCATTCGCGTATCCTTGAAAGTTTGCCATTTACTCTACTCCTCTATACACCCCTTTGTCGTATATACCTACGTCGTGTACACTGCACACCGAATCAATGAACAGCAAAAAGGACAAAAAGGACAAAAAGGCCCACAGGCGCAAATCCTGCACTAAATGCAACTCATTTCAAACGAATTTTCCTAAGTGGATACCCAACTCCGGATTCAAAGTTTTCATGGGACATTTAATATGCCAGTCAACCAAAAAGTCCAAAGTTATCCCAACACAGGACCACAATCTCTATCTCTCCTCACACACAGTTCTGTGTACTCGTACATGAAATTTAACAACAATTGCTGTTCCCCATTACTTAAAGATTTCCAATCACTAACCACAACCCCAACTAACGACCGTAAATCCTTTCGAGTGTTTACACTTTGATTTGATTGATTTTTGCTGGATTAAATCTGGTGTCAATATTCCACTTATGGATCCCCCGATTCATCTTCCGATAGTGAAAATCCAATGACACTGACCTTGGAAGTTTCAATTAACCTTCAAAATTTCCATATTAACGAATAGAGAAGTCCACATAGGGACAGGGGGTGAGGGGACTCGTTCGGGTAAATGGAGCTTTACCTCCCATCGCTCATCCCTCGCCTGTTATTCATGGACCTTGAATCTTTTGATATCCCGTTTAACCACCCTTACTGCCTGCCTGGTAACTTTATCCATTTCAAATTGATGTATGTGGTCGGGAGGCGAGTTGCACTGCAAGAAGGCTCTGCAGCTGAATAAAACTCCGAATATCGCAAACAAAGCTCCCACTTGTTGGTTATCCTTTGGCGCGGACAGAGTGAAACTCACAGTAGCTAAGTGAAGTGAAAGGAAGTGACTTACCGAAATACTTCTAATGTCAACAGTGGTTACAAAGGAGAATCTCGATGAGGAGGAGGATGGAGAGCCCACGGTAATAATATTACACGAAGTGTTGTACTACTAATATCCTTCGTGACCTACATACATACATATGCCTGCCTATACTGTTTCTATATAGTGTCAATAATTCAACTCTACTCTCTGGCCGAACCGGTGGCTGTAGCTGTGGCTTTTCATGCCAATAAAGTCTCTCTGCCTCAATAGGCTTGTTTACTAAATAAAACGTGTTTTGTCTTATTGTGCAAGTGACGTGATGGATACGAGATACGAGTATCTTATTTAGATGCATGGCGAGGATTTGTACAGTGCGGGGATGTGAACTTGTAAGATGCTCGTGCAGGAGCCGTGACCTTGTTTGTTGCTCTTATTTTAACTCGTATGAGTCAGTGATTTCTTTTAATTCAGGAGCTGAATGAATTCCAACAAGTGATATACTATTGAATTTGGACGATGTGGATAAAGTGGAAAATGGGTGGTAGTGGTTCATCAATACAGAGAGTTAAGTTAATAAAGCTAAAATTATTACAAATAATTCGATTTTCTTTGCGTGGGAGGAAATAGGTCAGGCGAGTGTTTCTTAAAGAAATTTAAACTGAATAACACTCAATGGAGTCGGTGACTGTATTGGTAATGTAGTCAACTTTTATGAATTATGTACATGACTGTCCTAATTTAAAAAGTTTCGAACAATTATTAAAAGGATTTAAAACTTTGGAACAACACCAGAACTTATGCAATTTTCTATGACTAAAATTCGTATCTTTGTTAACTGCTTGCAAACAGGTGAAGTTGAAAGTTTTTCTGTTTGCGTGCAGAAGAACTGGTTGAAAAGTTTAAAAACTGCTAACATTTTCTTATTTTCCTTTAAGTCAATTGATTGAAAATGGAAAAGTTTGTTGACTATGCCATCTGTTAAACATCCATAAATAACTCGACAAAATTTTCTACCCATACACGAATAGCCTTGTGAATTAATGCACGTTAGGCGTGGCATTATCACAGTGCAATATGAGCCCCCTAAGGTTTACAAGGTTTTCATAATTAAATTATACTTTTTCTGCATGTTGAATGTTTGGTTCAATCCAATAAGTTTCTAATAGAAAGGAATTTGTTTTTATATTTACTTTAGAGTCAAGGACTAAATTGTCCAAGCACAACAAAAAATACAATTTACGTATCCAGGTTAGTGTTACGAATAAGAAATTGCTACAAGTTGAAGTGAAGGTGCATTAAAATTAATTTTTTAATATTAATGATACAATTACAAAATCACAAGCCCAATACCCCGAATAGTTTAACTACTTCTACAGTACACAATTTTCTATGGAAGTAGAGTAAATGTATAGAGGAATCTGTTCAGAGAGAGCAGTAGAAGTAAAACCACCGACAGACAGTTTTAAACAGAACCGAGACTAGGATGAGGCACTTGTCCCAGGTGAACAATGGGGCAGGGCACAAAATTGTTGAAAAATGAAGCCAGAAAAAAATGAATCATTTAAATTTTCTATATTTAAAAAAAAAATATTCCTATTTTACTGAACTTGTAATAACAATTTTTTTATCGAATAAATAACAAAATACTCGATATTACAAATGATAGAGGTCAAGGATATCACCGGATATGGCTGGTTTTTTATAATGGAGTGCAAACCATGATTTCTCCAAAAAAAAATGAACAAGGGACGTACATACCTTGTGCGGCTCACAGCCTTAATTTGGTTTGTAAAAATGCTGCTTCTTCAAATAGTAACATGATCACCTTTTTCCGACTCGTTCAGAGAGTTTATACGTTTTTTGTGAATTCGACGACTAAATGGGATAAACTAATGTCTGTATTAAAAACACTTTTAAAAGGTCATACAGACACACGATGGGCCTCAAGAGCTGAAATTACGATTTTATTGAAACAAATAAATTTTAATTTCTTATGTAGGTTATCTATATGGAATTTAATATTGCAAGAAGGTGATAAAATAAACAGAGCTTTCCAATCAAAAACGATAATTACAATGAAAGCTTCATGTTTAGTAGGAGGATTATCTAATTCCTTGCAGCAAATGATTCTGAATTCGTGAAATCAAAAAAAACCCCGTCTAATTTCACAGTAAATACTAAATGATCTTGTAAGAGATTTAAATCATACACACAAGCCTAGTCTGAATTGTTAGCATCCGGACTAAAGGAATGGAATCTCTTACAACCGAGCACAATGATACTATTTACCCTTCCGTCCCAATGGCTTATGCCGTAAATATGAAAGAAACGTATGAAAATATGGATATCCTCCTAAAAGAAGTAAGTTATATCGATCACGACTGGGAAATATGTAGAGACCTGAGAATTATTGGTCCATTAATCGAAATGCAATCAGAATTTATTGTCGTTTTGGTGTGAATGGGACTCTCGGGACAGAGCTAATCATTACAGAGTATGGGATTGGCTTTTGGGATAAAGTTTAATACCAGACGAAAAAAAATGTATACTTGTAGATCCTTGGAAAATTTGAAAGCCATATAAAACTGGGTTTAATGAAAAATTTCCTCAGAGCAATGGACCAAAATGAGAATTGTTTCCAGTATTTAGAAGACAAATTTCCCAGGTTGAGTGAAGCAAAATTAAAAAAGGGTATTTTCATTGGTTCTCAAACCCGCAAACAGAAAACGTGGCGTGACGTGCGTTCAAAGATATATCTTCGAAATTCCTGGAAAAGTATAGAGCAGATAACTACATCGAAGTTGTGTAAACTTATTGTTAAGGACATATGTGGTAATGGGATGCAATATTTCCCTTAAAATCAATTTCCTGCACACTCACTTAACATCTTCCCATTAAAACTGGAAGTGGTCAGCGACGAGCATGGAGAAAGGTTTCACCAACAAATATCCGAAATGAAAAAGCGATATACAGGAAAATGATCTCCTAACATACTTCCTGACTATTGATTTGATTTGATTTCTTTTCTCTCTATTTTAGTTTTTTAAACTCTTTGACATTGTGATCAGTGATCAGCACATCCTTTTCAATAAAATGGATACTTTTCAACGCTGAGTGTAGTAAAATCTTGACTCTGCAAATGAAACTGTGAAAAAAACATAAATTTAAAAAAAATATTATATTGAATATGGTTATCACAGAAATAAGGGTATGTGATAGGGGTTTTCTGACTTTAAATTCGGATTGAGGGCACGCGAATTAGTAAAAATTACATACTTTCATTTTATGGCATGAAAGATGTTAAAATTTTGTTGTACAGTGTTATTAGTGTATTTTTCACATTGTCTCAATTTGTTAATAAACCTATAGCAGTAGCCTACCACATGTATCAATTTTTTAGAGTAAAGTATCGATGTAATATATCACCTGATATCGTTGTAGTTGCTGCAATTATTTCGTTAATTTTCAATTCTTGATTAGTTTCTTTAATTGCCTTATTTTATGGCCATTTATTTTTTTTCAATTTTTTATCAAAGTAGGATCTGTTCATTTCAATTTTTCATCAAAGTAGGATCTGTCCACCACAGTGTGACACCATTAAATGCTTGTGGCTCAACACATCTAGAATCTAGATTCCAAAGCTCCTGGGTTGTCTTTCGATTTCACATGCCTCCAATTTGTTTTATCTGTTAACAGCTGTGTGGTGAAATGAAGGATTTGCCATTTATCCATGCCAATGTTACTGTAGAATCTATCCAAGCGTACGTCTCGACATACGAAGGGTTCATTAATCAACCGAAATAAATGTGTCTGGGACAGGTTCTGTACAAAGTTCCTTTTTCTTTTTCATTTTTAGGGCTTTGAGTCAAAATAAAAGAAATTATAAATTTGTCTGGCTATAAAATCTAAACCATGGCTCTGGAAATTTTGAAATAATAAAAATAACCACTTTATATGAGAGTGATTCCAAATAACTTCGACGATTGTTTTTATTCGACTTTTTTGCATTTCAATGAAACGTGGCAGAAAGTTTTAAAACTTAGAACTGGGAAGTGGTCCATTGTGATGCCACACAAATGGAACCTCGCCTGAAAGTGCACTTAAAAAATAAATAGACAGGGTATAAAAACTAGAAACAGCCACAAGAGTTAATGAATCTTACCATTTCTCCCAACTCCTTCCCCTTCCCCTGGCCTTCGTTGGGCATTCGCAGAGAAGGTATTAAATATTTTCAACCTCTCCCTCACAAGTTCATCGTCTGCCCCATTTCTCCGTATGCCATGATGACTTTGGATCCAGCAAAGATGGATCAGAAATATTTTGGTTTCGGTTATGCAAATCGAAACCTGAAAAAATCTATTAATACTGGTATTGTGGAAAAAATTAAATTTCGTCCTTCTAATTTTAAGCAAAGGTTGTATTCAGAAAGTGCAAGTTTTTCAAGTCAGGAGTTCGAAAATAGTTGCAGAAATACAATTGAAAGATAAGAAGGCAAATATCTCGATAACCAAAGGAGATAGTTATGTGTGTATGGTCTCAAATAAAAGGTAACGTGTCAGATCCTCTATTGGGTAATATGCGTAAAACCTAATGCGTATCTGACGTTCGATAGCGTTTCCATGTTTCATAATTATTTTCCAAGAATTTTGCTTGTAATTTTGCGAACACAATACCTGGTATTTTTATATTATTACCTAACTGAAATGCAAGAAGGAGGCACAAATGGCAGGGTTTCCAGAAAGTTATTTATTGAGGAAAAGATCCATTCTCCAATGTACTGACCCCAGAAAATCTCAATAAAGTGGGGAACTATCCTCAGGACAATGAAGAGGAGAGCCAACCTCAAAACCCTAATCAAAATAACTCTCAAGATACTATTTTGGCTGACTACTATAACTACAAGTTATTAAAACTACGAAAAACTACACTACTAAACCTTAAACTCAGTGAGATCACTCACAGTATATTTTTTCACTCAAAACACCGAGCACTTTGAAAAATATTACTACTTTTTAAATAGTTGCACTTCCTCACTCCAGTACAGCACTACTAAAAATGAATAATCCGTGCAGAGCGGGTTGGGGTCAAGAAGTCGTAAAAGGAAATATCGGCGAACAAAATGTCGACAAAAAAATATGGACAGAAATGTAATCGAACGATAACACACCGACAAAATACATTTTCGAAAACCAATTAATCGAAACAAAAATTGTCCACTCAAAAAATGTCGAAAAGTAATCGACAAAAATGTCGACAGGTAAAAAAGCCTTGGAGCGTTTTTTCGATTGTTTTTTAAATTTTTAATACGGTGATATTTACGTCATACTACAAGTACATATAGATATGCACTATTTTATGTTTGCTAATCATTATCATATTTTGTAAAAGGCATATAATTAAAAAAATACGTATAAAGTTTAAGTCACTACAAAAAATGCCTCATATTTAATATATTTTTAACATTCAAAATCCTTCAGTGTAATTACAAAACTCAGGAATTTTGCCTTTCTTCTTTATAATTAGAGAAATATAATAACAAAAATCGTTAACTAAGCCAGAAGTCGGCAAACTATGGTCCGAGGGCCACATGAAATTCGTGGGCAAATTTAAGATGTTTTCAAAATTTCATCATAAAAATATCAAATTATATACACAAGAAACGCGTTCCTCTTTCATTAAGTCCTGCCATAATCTATTGATTGTATTAGAGACCTTGCTAAGGTCCGTGTGACCGCGGTCAAAAAAATTTTTGGCCCCTGACCAGAGCCTTAGCAGAATATTTTAGATTTTTTGACTAATTTGTTAGTTTGAATCCATGTAGGAATCAAAATGCTGACTTGGCCAAAATTGACGAACTCTCGAAGCATTATCAGTAATAATAATAATTGTATCGATATTTTAAAGTATCGTTTTTTTTTATTCGTAATTTTGTGTGTCGATGTATTTACATGTCGACATTTCTGAATTTTCGTGTCGATATTTTTCATTTTCGACATTCTTATTTTAGGGATTATGACTTGATCCCGTACAGAGCCAGAAAGTGCTTATCCTCTTATGTAATATTGCTTTTTTTAGCTATACGCGCGGCTCCTGCCTTTGTTTTGATCCTTTAAATACGCCTTACCTTTTTCTCGAGTTGATAAACTAATTCACATTTTACAATTGCCTTGTCTCTACTTGGATAATATTTCTATTCCGTGTTGAGATACGTTCTGATATTTCTTAGCAATTTGTACGTCTCCGTTTGAAAGGACATTTTCTAACCGTACTTGTTATCTCTGTACTTTTCTATCACTAAAATACGAACTAAAATCAACCTTTACTTACATTAAGTGAATTTATTATAAATTACTGTAAATTGGTCAAAAATTCCTTAGGATTATGGGTAATGAAAAAACTCTTTCGTCTGAAGAAATAGCCCAGATTCAAATTTTCAAAGAGGAGCGATATTCTAATCGGGAGACATCGACATGATTTCCTCCGACGAAAAAAAGAAAAAAAACGATTCTGTTTGTACGGACCTTACAGATTTGGATTTTACTCCATGATATAAGGAAGGAGAAGCCTTTCCAATTTTTTCGTCAAACAGCATTTGGATCGGTAATGGAGGAGATATCAAACAGTTGTCGCGGCAATAAATACCCTTTTGGAAAATAAAAATTTGTAGAAAGTGAATGCAAGCTAGATAAATCCAATCCCTTGTGCCTGCTTCTTGCAATTCCAAAAGTAAATAACACAAAAATACTAGGAACTGTGTGTGTGAATTTATTAGAAAAGTTCTCGGCAAATAATTAGTGAACGCAAACAGTTGTCGGGGAGTGTAGCTTTTTTTAACTCCAACATCATCTAACAACAGCAGACCTATATCCGATTATCATCAATAGAATTGATATCGCTGACTTCTAAGTATGTTTATCAAAGTTTGAATTATTGTATCAAATGATTTATTCATTCAATCAAAACTCTCGCTTTGACACAGTACTTAGGAAATTTCCGAAAGTAAACTTCTAATCACTCAGACCCGTTTAATTAACTCAAATTTAAGAACAATTCAACCGATTTTTATCTCAAATTAGCAATTCTAACACGCACCGCAAATAT
>QYTT01088493.1:34951-52326 GCA_006980735.1 Dasypogon diadema | reverse complement strand
CGAAGTTGTGTAAACTTATTGTTAAGGACATATGGGGTAATGGGATGCAATATTTGCCTTAAAATCCATTTTCTGCACACTCACTTAACATCTTCCCATCAAAACTGGAAATGGTCAGCGACGAGCATGGAAAAAGGTTCCACCAACAAATATCCGAAATGAAAAAGCGATATAAAGGAAAATGGTCCCCTAACATACTTCTTGACTATTGTTGATTTCTTTTCTCTGATTGTTGTGGTCCCAGCTACAAAAGGGAATCTTCCAGAAGGACATTCTAAAATTGTAAGTTTTTGTAAAAACTTTTTGAGTTTTGTGCATGTATTAATAATTTATTTTAGTTTTTTAAACTCTTTGACATTGTGATCAGTGATCAGCACATCCTTTTCAATAAAATGGATACTTTTCAACGCTGAGTATAGTAAAATCTTGACTCTGCAAATGAAACTGTGAAAAAAACATAAAATTTAAAAAATATTATATCGAATATGGTTGTCACAGAAATAAGGGTATGTGATATGGGTTTTTTGACTTTAAATTCGGATTGAGGACACGCGAATTAGTAAAAGTTACATACTTTCATTTTATGGCAAGAATGTTAAAATTTAGTTGTACAGTGTTATTAGTGTATTTTTCACTACTGTCTTAATTTATCAATAAACCTATATAAACCAATAGCAGTAGCCTACCACATGTATCAATTTTTTAGAGTAAAGTATCGATGTAATATATCACCTGATATCGTTGTAGTTGCTGCAATTATTTCGTTAATTTTCAATTCTCGATTAGTTTCTTTAATTGTCTTATTTGTTGGCTATTCATTTTTTAAATTGTTCATCCCAGTAGGACCTGTCCACCATAGTGTGACGCCATTAAATGCTTGTGGCTCAGCACATCTAGAATCTAGATGCCAAAGCTTCTGGGTTGTCTTCCGATTTCACATGCTTCCAATTTGTTTTATCTGTTAACAGCTGTGTGGTGAAATGAAGGATTTGCCATTTATCCATGCCAATGTTACTGTAGAATTTATCCAAGCGTACGTCTCGACATACGAAGGGTTCATTAATCAACCGAAATAAATGTGTCTGGAACAGGTTGTGAACAAAGTTCCTTTTTCTTTTTCATTTTTAGGGCTTTGAGTCAAAATAAAAGAAATTATAAATTTGTCTGTTTGAAACTTAGAACTGGAAAGTGCTCTTAAAAAATAAATAGATAGGGCGGAAACTAGAAACAGCCACAAGAGTTAATGAATCTTACCATTTCTCCCAATTCCTTGATTTGGCCATCGTTGGGCATTCGCAGAGAAGGTATTAAATATTTTCAACCTCTCCTTCACAAGTTTATCGGATACCCCATTTCTCTGTATGCCATGATGACTTTGGACCTAGCAAAGATGGATCAGAAATATTTTGGTTTCGGTTATGCAAATCGAAATCTGAAAAAATCTATTAATAGTGGTATTGTGGAAAAAATTAAATTTCCTCCTTCTGATTTTAAGCAAAGGTTGTATTCAGAAAGTGCAAGTTTTTCAAGTCAGGAGTTCGAAAATAGTTGCAGTTGTGTTCAGAAATACAATTGAAAGGTAAGAAGGCAAATATCTCGATAACCAAAGGAGGTAGTTATGTGTGTATGTGTCAATTACTTTATTGGGTAATATGCGAAAAAGCTCATGCGTATCTGACGTTCGGTAGCGTTTCCACGTTCCATGATTATTTTCCAAGGATTTTTCTAATAAATTTGCGCACACAGTATTTTTATGTTGTTACCTAATCTAAATGCAAGGAGCAGGCACAGCTGGGTATTGTCTAACGTACGTTCAATTCCGAGAAATTTTTATTTTCCATAAGGGTTGTTATTGGGGAAAAGATCCATTCCCCAATGTACTGACCCCAAGAAATCTCAATAAGGAGGGGAGCTATCCTTAGGGCAATGAAGAGGGGAGCCAATCTCAAAACCCTAATCAAAATAACTCTCAAGATACTATTTTGGCTGACTATTGCATTACTTTAATAAACCCATATTTTTTTCACTAATCTGGCAGTGAAAGTATTTTAATACTAGAACTACGAAAAACTATACTACTAAACCTTAAACTCAGTGAGATCACTCAGAGTATATTTTTTCACTCAAAACACAAAGCACTTTTAAAAATATTACTACTTTTTAAATAGTTGCACTTCCTCACTCCTACACAGAACTAACAAAATACATTTTCGAACACCAATTAATCGAAACAAAAATTGTCCACTCAAAAAATGTCGAAAAGTAATCGACAAAAATGTCGACAGGTAAAAAAGCCCTGGGGCGTTTTGTTTATTGTTTTTTTCAATTTTTAGTACAGTGATATTTACGTCAACACCCTGCAGTGTAATTACAAAACTCAGGAATTTTGCCTTTTGAATATAATAATAAAAAATCGTTACCCAAGCCAGAAGTCGGCAAACTATGGTCCGAGGGCCACATGAAATTCGTGGGCAAATTTAAGATGTTTTCAAAATTTCATCATAAAAATATCAAATTATATACACAAGAAACGCGTTCCTCTTTCATTAAGTCCTGCCATAATCTATTGATTGTATTAGAGACCTTGCTAAGGTCCGTGTGACCGCGGTCAAAAAAATTTTTGGTCCCTGACCAGAGCCTTAGCAGAATATTTTAGATTTTTTGACTAATTTGGTAGCTTGAATCCATGTAGGAATCAAAATGCTGACTTGGCCAAAATTGACGAACTCTCTATAGATACCTACGAAGCATTATCAGTAATAATAATAATTGTATCGATATTTTAAAGTATCGTTTTTTTTTTATTCGTAATTTTGTGTGTCGATGTATTTACATGTCGACATTTCTGAATTTTCGTGTCGATATTTTTCATTTGTCGACATTCTTATTTTAGGGATTATGACCTCATCCCGTGCAGAGCCAGAAAGTGCTTATCCTCTTATGTAATATTGCTTTTTTTAGCTATACGCGCGGCTCCTGCCTTTGTTTTGATCCTTTAAATACGCCTTACCTTTTTCTCGAGTTGATAAACTAATTCACATTTTACAATTGCCTTGTCTCTACTTGGATAATATTTCTATACCGTCATAAGATACGTTCTGATACTTCTGAGCAATTTGTACGTCTCCGTTTTAAAGGACATTTTCTGACCTTACTTGTGATCTCTCTACTTCTCTATCATTAAAATACAAACTAAAATGAACCTTTACTTACATTAAGTGAATCTATTATAATTTACTTTAAATTCCTTAAAAATTCCTTAGGATTATGGGTAATGAAAAAACTCTTTCGTCTGAAAAAATAGCCCAGATTCAAATTTTCAGCGAGGAGGAGCGATATTCTAGTCGGGAGACAGCGACATGTTTTATATGCGTGATCCTGATAATGATGGGAAGAATCGAAAACGCGGCGTAAAAACCGCCACAACAATGCAGAAACGACAAAAATGGCCAATAAAATGCAAATCACGGCTAGTATAAGAACGATCCAAAGTATTTTGAAAGAAACCCCACATTTGAAACGATTAAATATAAAAAGAAACGCAGTTTTAAGGAAAGAACATCATACGCGCCACCGTCTTCAACATTTTATGATCATCAGGACGACGCAATGGTAACAAATGATTTTCTCCGACGAAAAAAAAGATAAAAAAACGATTCTGTTTGTACAGACCTGACGGATGTGGATTTTACTTCCATGATTTAAGAAAGGAGAAGCGCTTCCTATCTCGTTGTCAAACAGCTTTTGGATCGGAACTGGTATGGAGAGCTATATCAAACAGTTGTCGCAGCAATAAGTACCCTTTTGGAAAATAAAAATTTGTAGAAAGTGAACGAAAGCTAGATACATCCAATCCCTTGTGCCTGTTTCTTGCAATTCGAAAAGGAAATAACACAAAAATACTAGAAACTATGTGTACGAATTTATTAGAAAAGTTCTTGAAAAATAATTAGTGAACACAAACAGTTGTCGGGGATTGTAGCCTTTTTTAACTCCAACATCATCTACACAGCAGACCTATATCCGACTATCATCAATTATGTCTAAAATAGAATTGATATCGCTGACTTCTAAGTATGTTTATCAAAGTTTGAATTATTGTATCAAATGATTTATTCATTCAATCAAAACTCTCGCTTTGACACAGTACTTAGGAAATTTCCGAAAGTAAACTTCTAATCACTCAGACCCGTTTAATTAACTCAAATTTAAGAACAATTCAACCGATTTTTATCTCAAATTAGCAATTCTAACACGCACCGCAAATATACTCGTTTTTCATTTCCTGTCGAAATTTACGAATTTATGTATGCAAATGCAATTTTCTTGGGAATATGAGCTTGTATATTTTATTTAGAAATTTTAGCATTCATGGAAAAATGTATTTCCATCAGCGATTTAAAACGAAAGAGTTTCTCCTCTTCAAGAATTTTATAAAATTTTTCCTGATTCGATTATATTACAAATGCAGATCCCAATCTCAATACGAATATAGGATTTCCTTCCAGCGCTTACAGATTTAAAAAGATTTAAGAGATTTAAATCTTTTCTCGTGTAGTCTCTGAAGAAATTCGCACAGCATTTGGAGCATTATTAATAATTTTTCTGCTGGCCTCTTATTATTTCTTAATGCTAAGTTCCAGATTACAATTCCGCTAGTAATATATCGCTTTTCCTTTCGGAATACTCGCAGGTTAAAAAAAATTGAAATTGTCGGAATCATACCAAAAATACATATATCTATATACAGGGTGTCCAATAAATTCGAATACAAAAACAAAATGGAAAATAGGAACACTAAGTGAATATTTTTTTTTTGAAATATTTATTGAACATCGATATTAAGGGGTTCCCACACGATCAATGATTATTGTCAAACAAACTTGAGGGTTTTTTTTGTCAAGTAATATTGATTAAAATTTGTTCCCACACGCATCAATTAACATTGATGACAATTTTTTATAAATTTCGCATAATTCTCTCTTAACACTTTTTGAGTATGGACGTACACTTATGTTTACTTGCAATAAGTGTGCAGTTTCAAGTGCAATGATTTTAAGAAAAAGACGAGAGAAAGTTTGGGTAAGAAAGAAGTGGCTCTTAAAAAGAAAACACCGTGGAGATGTATCTCTGATACGATTTACCGGATGACTACCGAAATTTTCTAAGAATGGATGAAACATCCTTTACCGAATTAATACGATTGGTAACTCCAGTAATTCAAAGGACAGACACTGTGATGAGGGAAGCTATAAGCCCATATGAGAGACTTGCTGGGTCTCTGCGTTTTTTAGCCACTGGAAGGGTCTACCAAGATTTAAGATTTTCATGTGGAATTAACCCTCAATCGTTAAGCAAAATAATTCCCGATACATGCCAAGCAATATATTATGCGTTAAAAGAGAAATACTTAAAGGGAAAGAAATTTGCATTATTTTGTGTCTAGTAATAAAATATAGATATCCTTTCAGTTTCCAAATTTCGGAAGAAGAATGGAAAGAGATTAGCCAGGGATTTTTTTTTAAATGGCAATTTCCAAATTGCTTAGGAGCAGCCGACGGCAAGCACGTAGCAATTACGCGTCCACCCAATACCGGATCATATTTTTATAATTAAAAGGATATTACAGCATTGTCTTGTATAAATCATTGTCCTATATAAATCAATGAATTTCTTTAGGACTTCCCTTATTCATTGCCCCAGATCACTCATCTTGTCTTCTGGAAGCTTTATGTGGAAATGACTACATTGACAAGTAACATTGATGTACTCTCCACACCATCAATGCATTGACAATTAACATGGAAGAAAATTAACTTTCTTTTGATTTTTGTCAATGTTCTCATTTTACTTGAAATGGACATTGACGGCTTCCTACATTATCAATTTTCATTGACAATATACTCAATCCATGATTATTGTCAATTAAAATTGATCGTGTGGGAAACCCTTTACGTAGGTATTAAATACTTACAGCAAATGATTTTTAATAACCACCCCCACTCTTTTTGAAAGAACTGTAAGCGCCACGCACATTTGATATCGGCATTTCATCCCAATATTTCGGAATTTTTCGCTTGATATTTTTCAAATTGCAAATTTTTGACCGATAAGTTTTGCCTCAAGCATAAAAATCCAAGGGATTCAAATCAGGACTACGAGGTGGCCACCTGTTCTTCGACAAAAAATCCACTAAATTTTCAGAACAACAAGTCTGAACTACACCTCTCGAATGTGATAGGGCTCCGTCATGTTGGAATCGGTGCTAGTCTTCGCAGAATAACTTGCTTGGACATTCGAAAATTAATTCAATTGAAGTTAATAGACTGTGTGACCGTGTATGTTACCCTTTGGTAGCTTAGGACTTATTCTCCTAGGGTTTATTCTCCCACTCTCATTATCAGTCTAATTGCCTGTTACCTGTTACAGTCAAAACTAAGAAAGAGCTTCTTATTTTATGAAAATTATGTAGAAACAATTTACACCACAAAACAAAGTGCATGTCTTCTCGCCAAGGTATCTGGTATGATCGATTTTGTTGGCAATATGTGTCAAGTAGAAATTGTTTTCATCATGCCTTGAGTGTTATCGGAATCAGGAAAACGTAAAACTTCCTCGACATAAGCCTGAAATTCTAAAGAATCGTTGTATACGGCTTATGATGGGGAATATACACATTTCGCACTGAGAGACTAGGAAATTGCTAACCATATACCATATCATTACACCAAACGACACTTACTTCCTAAGATAAACATTCCTTCACTACAGTCATACCAGCAGTTTACTACCTAAGTAGGTCCCATGTACAGCATTTAAATCAAACTCTATTTCTTAAATAACATGACTAGACCCAGCCCAAATGTCTTGCTTTGTTGGAACCTTTGGAATACAAAAGGTTACGAAGAAAAAATCTGGGGTTTTACCCTAAAACTGACAGGGAAATTTTCCCTAACCGCAAACTCAATTAACATGACATGCCGATGAGAATTTGGAAGAATATTAGGCACCCTTAAGGAATTACCCTGCGAAGATTGTGATCTGTACAGATTTCTATTGGAAATGAGATAAATCGTATAATAATTTATAATTAATTGAAATCTGTCAATGTTTAACCTTCGAAAGTTCATGCACGTGCTTTGTTCCTCGTAATAAATTCATCCTCCTATTTCATTTGGAACGTTATTGCCTTGCAATGATATCCCCAATAGGGAATTTCTGTGGTGAAATGCATCGCAAATGCATAACTCTGTAAGAAAATTCAATTCCTTGGCTCGGTCGCAGATAATGTCTATGAATTATTGACAAATGGGATTTGCTATGAACGTTGTGCAATTCTTCTTGGTGGAATTAATTTGATTTTCTTTTACGGTAGAAATAATTTGATATTAGTCAATTCTTTACTACTCGGTTTAAATAGAACTAATGCTACCTTGCGAAAAAATGAAGTTTATTCCCAAGATTCAATGAAAAATGAAATCTATGCATCATTTAAATTCCTCATCTGTCTTCGCATCATAGCTCGTAATGTTTCTTAGGGAATCTCTTGCTTAATCCTCCTTCATATACATTTTTGTACTCACAGATATGATTGGAAAGATTGTGAGAATTCTAGTCCCACAATTTTAACGAGATAGCGTTTAATTGTTCAAGCATCCTTGCAAAGTTGTTCTAGTTTTTCAAATGAAAAGATCCACATTAAGGAGCACTCTTCTAGGCAAACATTTGCGAATTCTAGCACATAATCTCTTTAAAGATTTAAACATATTATGTAGTGGAAACTAGGGATAAAATTTCAGAAATAAACCTGCCAAATTTCTCGCTATGTCGAACATATGAATTAATAGTTTCATACAGAGGGTGTTTCAAATCAAGGTCTACCGAAGCACATGGCTAGATTCCTTGTGCAAATATGTAGAGTTGATTTCAATTTAATGCTCAATACCACCACACTAGTCTTTGTTGCTGAACGGCCTCACATACCTCTACATCATTTTCCTGTAGTACAGAAGACTTTAAATATTCAAAAATTAATCGCTTGACCAATGAAAGTGATCACAACCATTTTCATAACCGTATGCTCCTGGTAAACAACTGAGTGTTTAGCTATCACAATGTTATTAAAAATACTTCGGCCGGGAATGCAATAAGATTAGTCCAAATGTATCACTGAGCCAAGTATCAGCCCTAGTGTTTTGCAGACGATTTTGTAGGTAACATTCCACAGAGATTGACCTTTAATCTCCGTCTGAATGAATTATAGACCTCTAGAAGGTCAGAAATCGGCAGAAATATAACATCTCGTCATCACCAAGCGAAGTATAACTTCTCAGCCCCTTCATATAAGGGTCTTATTCCTCAAGTGTAAGAACTCAATCCAGCCTTTCCTCGTCTTACTCCGAAAAGGGAGAGATATGTCGGAGAAATGTATCTATGAATGACAACATTGACAACATTGGTGCGGAGTATAGCCGGGTTTAATAACCGCGAATATGATCTGCCAGTTGGTCTCCGTCAAGGAGTTGTCTGGGCTGATCAATTATCGAGTCGAGTTCCACGGAGGCGTCAGACTTCCGTCTAGAAGATGTACTCCATAGAGGCTTACCCTTTCCGCAGCCAGGGCGACTGGCTCCGGAGCCAAAAGTCCAAAATGCGCTTTTGCGCTTGTGCCGTCAGTCGCGCCTTAAGCCCCTCGTAATACGGAAGTAACTCTGTCTGGGTTACGAGAAGCGCTCCAATTCCGAATACTGCGCAGAAAGCTTGATACCGGCTTTTACTAAAACCCATCTCGAGAAAGGAGCCAGTCGAGAAATTTGCCAGCATCCCACCAGTGGCTCAAATTCTAGAAAGCTTCCTTCCTTTGGCTAGTCGTACCAAAACTAAAAGAATTCCTTTTTGAATTGTTCTAAATTGAACCATAGTAGGCAGTTCGCTTTGCAACCATTGTACTGGTCGCTACGGAACGGTATTACGAGTGAAGATACTTTTTCCAGTAGAAGGATAACAGCTAACCTAGAATTTAAAACAACCACCATAATGGCCTCCAAAATTCTCCTGCAAGGAGGCATCTTCTCCCTCCTGTTATTGGTCGCTGCCTCTGAATGAGTTCCTTCAGGATTTTTCCTAAGTTGGATTCAATAACCAAAAAGGAGAAAACGTAACTTGAGAACTTCTACCTCAGGGAGAACAACTATAGCATTCTCGAAAGAAGTCAAACATATTTGCCTTATACTTAGAAAGCAAGGAGGATTTTCCTGAAACTTTCACCTGAAAATAAATAAAGCTACAGCGCCCTTATGAACGTAGAACCATTTTTTAGAACAGCCTGAGGGCTTAAAAAAATTACCTATATTATGGTCGACATAAGCATGGTCACTTACACTGAAGTGCAACAAAGAAAACGTGCACAAGCAAGGTTGCAAAAATTATAACGACTTGCTTATTTAAGAGTTACAGGCGTCATACGCACCTAACCTTGCATTAGCTAATGGACCTCCTACCATTACATCTTCATGTAAAGCAGTAGGATGTACTAAGTGTCATCTGACTGCATAGGATGGATCTCTTAAAACCGAATCTCACAAAAGTATCTGTATCCAACTCCTTGTTATGCTAAGGAGGTACAATTTTAACTTTCCATTGCCATTCACGGTAATCCTAGCTGATCGACAGGCATGGTACTCTGGTGACATAACCTTCGAAAGGAGTTCCTTTGTCTGGTGTTCAGTTGTTTTTAGCTTAGAAGAGAGAGAGAGAGAGCAGGAATAAGGACTTATAGGATATTGGAATGATAGGATCACGAAATCTTTCGATACTGCTCGCACCATTTTACAAGAAGAGATTCATACCATAGAACTTTGCGCATGCGTTAATATCAGGCTCCACGACGGCTCTCTCATCCATCCACCAGTTGCAGATAAAAAGCGTGTTCTCGGTGTCGCATTTATATTTATAAAGAGTTTTAGAAAGATACTTGAAAAATATTCACATGATTAGAAAATTTCTTTCTAAGTAAATAAAGAGGGTTATGAACTACAAATTCTCCTTCATCATAATTCGTAATAGTTTCTTTGTAAAAGTACTCAAATAGAAAATAGGTAGAGTATTTGTGGACTACTTATTATAAGTACCTATGCCAGGCAAGTTGATCGAAGCAATGACGAGAAAAAAACATTTTTTTCGTGCGGATATTTCACAAAAGTTTTTCCAAGTGATTTTCACTCCAAAATTTCACCCAAAAATGTTTACATTGAGCAAGTGTTATCATATATTGCATAAATCTGGCCATTTAACTATGATTTGGAAGAAATTGGTCTAGTTTAATCTGGTGGGATTTGATTTGTATCTGTATTTTGATGAAGATACTGTAATATTATTTTTCATTAATGGGATAATTTACAAAGGACTTCAATATGAGTGAATTAAATTCATCTTTGGTAAAATCTACATATCCAATTAAACACAACAAAATTTTCACGACTACGTACTTAAAGAAATTAAATAATTAACAAAATTCACTTCACATAATCCAAAAATTTCGTTTTAATGAAAACTTCCAGAGGTTGTTAGAAAAGGAATTTATTGACTCTTCCAAGCAATTTCATTTGTGCACGACAATTTTCCATTTACCTTGAATAATGGAATTATTAAAGACTAGAAGAATGCAATAGCAGCTTTCGATGCTGTTCGCCATCAATATTACTCTAGTCGAATTTAATCGATTGTTGTGCTGCTTTAAAGACCTTTTAAACAAGCTGAGGTATGATGAATGTCACGGGGTAAAAATAAATTTTTAGATAGATAAAATGGAATTAATTTGTAATACAGAAATGGGGGCATAATGGTTGATGAGTATCTAATGATAAAAATTGGTAATAAAATGAAATTGTGAAGAACAGCTAAAGGAAATTGAAGATTTAATGAAAGATTCATAAATATAAAAACTTCCCAACAGAATATGTTATGGATGGGATATTGTCATATGATTCCGTAGAGAAATAAATTGAGTAAGTTTCTAGATATAATCCGGACCGACAGTCCAAAACAAAATGAGGAAAATAGCAATATGAACTGGAAAAAATACGAAATTTCAAAAGGAAGACTTCAATGACATTATAAACAAATTTCTATTCATTTGTGATCGATCCACAGTGTTGGCAAAGAAATTGTAAATACCTATAAAGATAAAAATGATTGTAAAATTCATACCATTTAAGTCGTTAACTACAGATTGTATTTTCCTTGCCATCCTAACACAATTCAGTGTCATACCTGGCTGCAAACTTTCTTTTCTTTTCAGGGCATGTCTCTTATTCGGCTGTATTCCGAAATTGTAACAAAAGATTATTATATAAACAGTGAAATCTTTTAAACCAATAAATGTAATCTCCATTTAACTAGAGATGTTGCAAAGCATCCGAGAATGAGAGATTAATACCTCGCTACCGAAACACACATTTACGCAGCTTCTATATGCGTGCGTAAGAAGGGAGTTTACAGACACCACACTACATGAGGCCAACTGTATTAAAAAGGGATTCCTGTTGAAGCAATCAACCCTAAGACTCATGGACTCTGAAAGTCTACAAGAAGTCTACAAGGCAGCTACAAAAAACTTAAATCAAATGGAAAAATTAGTAAAATTTAAAACAATTCTGTACATAATTGCACAGGATAAAAACGCAAATCGGGTAAAAAATAGCAGTGGACGTGGTGGCAATAAAAATTTTGCCACCAAGCACTAATGTACGAATTGCGTCGCAAATAGTGGATACAAATCCAAAAATAACTGCCCTTAAGTTAACAAGTGAAGTGGAGAACATTACTGAGAATGAAATTAAGGATTCTACTATAATACGAACCCTTAGAAATGCCGGCTAATATCGACTCGTCCCAAGAAGAAAAATATACATAACCTTCGCCTAGGGAAAGGTTAGATATGAGTATTCACTATATTACATGCTTGGGTTATTTTTTAACTCTCCCTTTTTTCCAACACACCTTAATCCTACGATATTTTGTTAGAGATGTATTTTATTACCGTATTAATTTTATTTAATATTTATGCCCTTACAGATTGAAATAAATTCTGTTCATTCCTCAGCACACAAACAAATATTTTAGTCTAGTAGAATTCTATGGTCTGAAGGCAAAAGGGAATAACTGCATTTTATGTAGTTTTGAGATGCTAACAAATTATATTACACAATATTTGTCAATAAAAATGTCTTGACGACTTTATAAAATTAAAAAAAGACAGACTGCAGAATTGAATTCAGCAAACTAAAGGAAGAGAAAATAAAATCCAAATTTCCTTTTGTCTTAAATTTATTTATACCTGACACAAGCCCAAGAAACCAGAATTGCAAGACACTCAAATTTCAAATCAACTCAACGATCAACTCAACATAAGAGCAGACTTTAGTTTTGTGTCCGCTTAGAAGTGAACCCACCCACTCAAACTTGAGTCTGATCAATATTTGAGTTCAATTCGCTCAAGTAATCTGGTCTGTTTTTCTACGCTTAAACTGGAGCGGACTCAAAACTGAGCGAAGTCAAATTTTAATTTGACTCAAAAGTTGATCGAACTCAGTTTTGAACGGATTTAAATCTTAATCGGACTCACTTCTGAGTGAAATCTATCAGTGGCAGTATTTTGAGTCCACTCAAAATTTATATCGATCAAAAACAGAGTCGAACGATGAATCGATTTTTACTTTTGAATCCGCTCACTTACAACCCTACAAGAAATTAAAGTTATTCGATCTTTAGGCTGTTACTGAGAAAGTAGTAGTCATCTTTGTTAAATACCCATCGATTATAATTTCTCCTGTGGGATGCACCATACCATGTTGGTGATTCATGTGTTAATATCGTTATCGTCAAAGCAATTAAACAAATTTCTTGGAATACAGCAACAAAGTAAACTCGTGGATTCACTTGAAAATGAGACCATCAGAACTACTCTATCATACATTGAATTAACTTGAGAAAGTGGCAACCGCTGAAAGGGTGTAATTCATAACACACCACCTTCTCGAATTTCGGGGTTGCCTTGACATTATTATAATAAGGAAAAATATAGAAATAGGGTCGTTCATCATACAAATGATGTTTAATTGGGCAGATGTCCCTAGTCGTCTAATTAACCCTTTGAAAATGGGTGAAGTGCTGAGTTTGATACAGATTGAACATCTATACAAGTGTGCCTTAACTTTTTTTTACTCCAATGTAGATTGTTTGGAAATGTGTACCACATATTTTTACGATTTATTACAATACAAGTAAAGCCAAAAACTATTATTAAATTGTATAGTTTTTTTAATTCATTTTAAATAAATCTCTGAATCTAAATACAAGTAAATTGAAACCCATCGTTATACAAACATAATCTTAATAATATACACATCTTATCCCCCACAAGATATGGTAGCAATGTTGTTTTAAGAATATATTATACACTTCACCAGCTTTGTGATGTATCTATGCGTGCTCCTATTGATACTCATTTGAATACAAAAACCTTTGCACAATAAATTATGCATAAGAAATTCACACACATTACATCTTCACATGAAAAGTTAATGTTGCTTTCAAAGTAACGATTCGAAATATTTATATCTCTTTGCGATCGTAATATTTTTAACTTTGAGTACCCATTTGATCGAAAGCAAAAATACACATCATTGGACTATGCCAGCCGTCAATTGCTACTTTATAAAATCCTTAAAGTTAGTTTTACTTGGTGGTTTTTTTTTATTTAAATAGAAAATAATTAAATTTATGGATGAATTTTATCAGATATAATAATAATGAAAAGATGAATATATAGATTCAAACCGAACGATTCAAAATTAAAACTTCCCCTATAACATTTTCTCTGTTGTTTGTTGTATCTGCTAACAATGTACCTACCCCTACTCGTATTCGTATTCACTCACAAATTGATAACCAAACCACGATATACCATAGAAAACAAATTTTGACGATAAGATGAACTGAATGACATGTGCTTGCCAAGAATATCCTGCCATACAACTTAAGCGGTGAAAGTAATTTGTCTGGTATATTCAGGCATACCAGCAGAACAATAAAAAAAGTACTTAGCCAGAAATATCCTGGACTGTGATCTGAAATAAATTTACTATGCACACAGTTCGAAATCTTCCACGATAATTCTATGTCCTATAAACTTGGCATAAAGAAATTTTATATTAGGTATATTATTTTTCACACAATATCTTAGTTACTAATTGACCTAAATAATTTTCAGAAAATGAAAGGAAATTGCCTCTAATACTAAAGTTACATGAGATATATGGGAAAAATTGCAGCAATCTCTTTATCCAAATTGAATTTAACTTGTTCGGATTAAATGCTACCTTGTTCAAATAAAATGTAACTTTCTGCACCTGCCATCTATTTACCAGTTGCGAAGAAAGAACCACCAACCGGTTTGTAATGTAAATAAACCTCACCGATGGAATGCTTGTGAGAGGATGTAATCTTGAATATTATTTTATCTACAGTAATATGATAAGAATGTAGTGTCTGTCTGTACATCCATTTACTTCACATAACATTAAAAAGACTCCAAGGAGAGATACACAACTTGCAGGAGTTTTATCTATCTATCTGTCGGATGGTGGTTTAAAAAGCCGGAAAAACGGCTGGTCTGTTTTTAATGAAACTTAACTGCGCTAAAGTCAAAATCTCAAGAAGTAACCTGCACTTTGTTTTATCCCATTTCATTGGGTAGAAGCCTAGAAACAACCTTTTGCAAATGTTATCATGAAGAAGTTTCCTACATAGACTCCGCCGCTCGCGCCGTATGGATCATGCACCACGGTGCTGCGCCGTGTTTGTAAATCGGCGAAAATGATAATTATCCAAAGGACATAAGATTGAAATTCGAATTTTACGGTTGGGAGCGTGGGACTGCGATATAAACAAAGAGACAAAGGGACTAAACAAGGCGGGGAGGGGTAATAACAACAAAGGCTCACCTGAGCATACATGTATGATACACCACTCGACTCTAAGGAATCGTAGTTCTACGTACCGTTACATCAGGAAAATTTGTCTATCGTTTGTGTCTGTTGTTTACTTTCATTTTCTGTTGCTACTCTATAGTAATCTATATTATAATAATACATATAAAAGGCAAACGTCACTGACTGACAGAAAATAAGTTCCTTTTATAATGCAAGCATATCTACTAAGAAAGGGTTTATGAAAAATCCAGGAGTCAAAATATTTTTGCAGATTAAGCCATCCGGTACAGACTATCAATATGTGAAACATGAATTTTTAAGGACATACCTATATCTCTTATGAAACGTAGCCACCAGCCAGAGTTTTTACAATTTCCACACTCAAGGGCATAAAAAAAGAGTTAAATATATTTTTTGTATATTACATAAGATGTACATAAAGAGGAGCATGAGCTGGTGAAGGTAAAACAAGTGTTAAGAGATCTTATTTGTGATCCTCTTTTATTACACTTAAACTTCTTTTATTATACTTAAAACATAAGAGTTTATATAAGGTGTGACACTTGCGCTAGCCAATTTTCAGATTTATTGCTTAAAATAGGTAATAGTGGCTGTCTTGAATTGGATGGGAAGACTATTATCCCAATAAAACCATGCTCAGTAGTGGCAACCATTAAAGACTTGATTGCAAAAATATATCTTGGCATTGTCCATATCTAGATTAAACCCAAGAAATGGTTATTCGCGCATGCTAAAAATAACTAGGCTTTTAATGATATCGATGGTTGAAAGGGAAAATGGAAAAGCGACATTTTTGGAAAATTGAGATTATTTATTACTTAAGAGTAATTTTTTATGAATGATCGATTGATGAATTTCGTTTGATGATTGAAGAAACCGTTTTCAAGCTATGGTCATTTCAACAAAAGCTATGAGTTATTGTAATTGGTTTTTTAACCCTTTAAACATCAGAATTTTGTTTCACTCTTTAAGTATTTGACTTAAGCAAAATAATATATTTTCTTCAACTTTTTAGTTCTAACCTAATTTTAGATAACTATATGTTTTAAAAATGTTGCGTATCCCATTTTTTCTTTCAAGCGTTGATATGTTATTGAAGTCGTTTGAAGATACAGAAATAGTATATAAATCGATAGACTCAGTGGTATGCATAGATGATGCTGTCCACTTTTCGGAGAAATTTCTAAAGATTTCCAAGCGACCAGATCTCCAAATCAATAAACTTATCCTGAGAATGATTGCTTCAGTGATATTGCTGCGGAATCTATAGCCACCAAAACTTTGTAGTCATATTAGGGTTAAAATTGAATCGCAATGATATCGAGACCAGGGTTGCCAATCTGTAATTGTCAACAAGCTTCGGTACATAGAAATCGCCCTTAATGGGCAAAAGAAGGATCCATTTTTACGCCGAATTTTCACCCGTGATAAAAAATGATTCAGACAATTGCCACTAATTCCTATTATGCGGAAATTGAAATGATGCACGATTAATTAAGGCAAAAATAGCCAACTTTGATTAACAAGCATGAATCTATTCTGTTGCACGATAACGGACGATCACATGTCGGACAAACGACGATAAAAAAGTTGATTCAATTAGGATATAAAGTTTTGCCTCACACACACACCATATTCACTTGACCTTTCCCCAACAGATTACCACTTCTTCTGTAGCTTTGAGCATTACCTCAAGCAGAAATGCTTCCACAATAACGTGGGGGTAAAATCTGTCTTCAAGGACTTCATTAACAGCAAAAGCCCAGATTTTTACAGAAATCATCGAATCAAATGGAACTTATTTCTATTAATAACTTCTATTTGATACGATGGTCCGACATCTTCTTTTAATATCTCAAAATCGAACATTTCATATGGAACAACTTAATAATATACATAATTCTTAGAGAGGATCATTCTTATGTAGTTTTTAACAAAATAAGGTTTTCTATAGTTTTATTCATAATAAAAATAAAATGAATTTTATTCATAAAAATAAAATGAAATGAAAATTAGGTATTGAATTAGAGTTGCGAATTGAAGAAAAACCTAAAAATGTAAGTGCTAGCCATTGGCATTTTATGTAGTGCTTAAAAGTCTAAGCACAATATCTCCCAAAATAAAATTTATAATAAACTAATTCTAAATGGAAAATGTGACTTGTGAAAAAACAGTGAGTTCAAATCAAGTAAAATGAGATTTATACTTATATGAGGAAATGTAGATCTCAACTTATACACTAACCTTAGGGTTAGTAAGTGCAACCCACCAAATACATATAGTACGCTTTACACATCTCTTCGATTTTATTTTTAAAAAGCATTGTACATATTGTAAATATTCCGTATAATTAGTGGATAT
>QYTT01088493.1:8150-20029 GCA_006980735.1 Dasypogon diadema | reverse complement strand
TCCAATCCTTTAATGAACATCACGACCCCATTTTTACCAAAAAAGGAAAAATTCGAAATGAAATGCCGGAAATCAGTTTAATTTGAGGCAAACTTTCCGGAAACCCTTAGGGTTATCTTATCTCCTACCAAAAGTAAATATAATCGGAAATAGAATAAACGCACAAAGTGGAAAAGTTTAACCTTATTTGGATTCCAGAGGGAATGTAAGGTATATATTAAAGGAACTGAAATGTGGAAGAAGGAAATAATTTTTGCTCACCAAATTAGTTCATGTGGTAAATGAGTTTTAAATTTTAAAATATTACGAAATTAAAGAAGACAAAAATTGGCAGCCCAGTTATTTCTGCTTTAAAAAAAAAATAAGTCAAGTGAAAAAATTTGTTTAAAAACAATGATTTTCTTTTAAGGCCAAATTGCACTAAAAAGTAGAAAATAATTTTTTTTTGTGATTATAACCTGATCAGAATTATTTTCAATATTCTAAGTTGTTCAGGCATTTCTTCATTTAAGTTTTCGCAATGTTCATCAAGTCTCGCTCGCTTCGCCTCTTCACTTTCATTTGCTCGCTTTTCCTGGTATTTTTGCCGTGCTTTCTGCAACCGTCTTTTGCGTTTTGTTGCAGTTTCCTTTTTGCTTTGTATTTGTTTGTTTTGTATTGTTTGTTTTCATATTTTGTTCCCAAGGGAATCGCGCTAAGTGATGGTACGGCCCCCAGAAGTCCGATAGAGGTGTAAGGCTCATATAAAACAGAGTGTATCCAATGTCCCGAAGTTTCTACTACTACTACTACTCTCATTCAGGGCTGCCGAATGTGCTTCCAAGGGTGTTTTTTACTCCTTTTTGTTCATCAGTACTACCTAACTCCAATGAGGAAAATACTTCCTTTTTAGGGTTCCGTACGTCCGAATGGAAAAACGAACCCTCATAGAATCACTCGTATGTCTGTCTGTCTGTCCGTCTGTCACAGCCAATTTAATCTGAACCATGAATTTCTGTGACCCAAACACGGACGTGTAACGTAAATAAATGAATTTTGTATATGGAGATCACTTTTGGGGGGCAAATTAGGAAATTAGAAAAAAAAGTTTTGCAAACCGTACCGTGTAACATTTGATATATTCTTTATATTATCTCAAATATATTTTTTTTTATAATACTCAACAATACAGAATTCAACAAGAGACAATATATTATTACTTACTACTTTTAAGAATTTGATTTTTGGCAACCCCACTCATGATCCATTCATTCCTTAGCATGTGCTCACCTTGATTTGGATAGTTGTACGGTAACGGCACGGCATTTTTAGCCACTCCATGCCTTGATATTGGTTGGAAAAATAGTTTTTGATGGACCAGGTAATCCACCATCGTAGATCAAAACCTTTCGTTTGATATCCGTGTTAAAGGGATTGTAAGAAAAGGTAAGCCGCCACCTTGGGGTGTCCTCCATA
This sequence comes from Dasypogon diadema, assembly GCA_006980735.1. Lineage (NCBI taxonomy): Eukaryota > Metazoa > Arthropoda > Insecta > Diptera > Asilidae > Dasypogon > Dasypogon diadema. The sequence goes on along the minus strand of QYTT01088493.1, from coordinate 18,574 downwards.
TTGGATATATAACTATATTAGATACACTGTATTGCCATCAGAACCAAAACTGTATGCAAAATTTCAGCTCAATTGGATAACGGAAAGTAGGGCAAATTTCAATCACAAAATTTTATCCATACAGGATATATTGTAGAACATAAGAAAACCATTGAAAAAAGAGGTAAAAGTTTGATATTTATAAACAATTTTACCTCACAGTAATCAATAATGACTCATTTCTTTTATTTCTAAGAACTCAATTCGCGTCATCAATTTACGAAAAACATTACTCCGTACCGCCCACTTTTGGGTAATCTTTTCTAAAAGACTGTTGCCCATCTCAAAAATCTAAAACAGTTATCATCATTGGTAACCTTTTCCAGGTATACATGTTTTTCAGTTTTAGATCTAGATTGATACTTTCAAGATCCATTTCTATTTCTTTATCTTTCTTCAAAAGCATTTTCTCCAACTTTGAAGTACGAGGGTCATTAGTGCTACTAGATAACGTTGTTGAGTAATCGTAAAATGACTCCTCCTCAAATAAAGTTGAAGTTAAAGAACACTCTTCTTAAAATTTTTTTGGGAAGGGTTACATTTTTGCCATAATTGAAATGTTTTTTCCAAACGAGCCGTAAAATAATATTTTTTGAACCTAAAATATTTTGAAATAGCTAACAATAACTCATTTTTTCTGGCTGATAATTATCGTCTGCTTTATATGTATAGAAGTTTCACTTCTTACTTTTGTAAGAATTATTACTTATGACAAAAAAAATTCTTTTGTAATGATTTTTTTTTTATTTTTCATCACTTCTGATACAAAAAATTTAAATTTTTTAAAATCATTTCGACAAAATCAAAGATCACATTAAAATTTACCAATCTCCCACGCCGGTGGCCGAGCAGGTTGAGGTGTGCCTCTGCAGATTTTCTGCCCTGTTAGCTTGGGTTCGAATCCTGCACAAAACACGGCGATTTATCTGGGTACCAGTGTTCTACTGACAAGAATTTATTGTACTTGCGAAGCCACTGGGATGTTGCACAGTAATAATTTCATGCCAAAGAAAATTGTGTCTCACTTGTAACATTTATCAGGTTAAAACTTCCCAATCTCCTTTACCCTAATTTCGCCTAAGCTATGCTCTCATGGGGTTGTCCCCTGAGCTTAGGCAATACCTTAAGAAATAAAAATAATTTTCATTAGATTCATTTTTTTAAAAATTAAAACAAAACTCATCTATGATAATTATACCAATATTTTTGAAAAATAAAAAACAAGGAATGATAATTTACCATCCCTAAAAAAAACTTTTAGTAAAAATTTTACAAATTTTATTCATCTCAAACCAAATCCATTCATTAAAATGGTCTGGACAAGATAAAACAAAATCACTTTGCAGTATTTTAATAAAACGTAGATCCATTCAAGCTTTTAACTTCTCGATATAACCTAATATTTCAATTCCACTTTAATCACTGACATGTAAAATATTGACCAAACAGTTGTTTAATAAAATTTTCCTGATAAAAGGTTCTTAGACATATATCATATAAGGTAAGGAGATAATGTTTGAAAATTGCTCCTGATACAGGCTGAGCATATTTTGGAACATTCTTATACCATGGATAGATGGCATGATCAGAATTATGATATCAAAATGGCATTAGTTCTGGGCTACTCTTATGATATTTTAAACAAATCTCATCATTTTGACGTCATTATGCTTATTAGAATGGGCTGTTTTATGCTTTAGACAGAAAAGTAAAGTAGGTATTACGAAAAATGTCCCCATTTTTTACAAATAATTTTATACTAATTAATAGAAGTATCATTAGAGATTCAACATTTTTCTTCCAATAATTCTTCTGTTAATAGCTATAAGATTGTGATACGAAAGAAATTCAGTGAGGCCGTGGACAATACAAGCTTCTTTCCCATAGGGTAGTTGAAATAAACTATACTCCGAACTCTTTACATATATCGTGTCTAGTGGCAAGGAAAATATCAGTTTAATGGGTGGAAAGCACCAGAACTTTATAGTATATACATATCATCATCCTATCGTTGTTAAATAAAATATTTCCAATTACTACGCATGGCACACACATCAGACGAAAACGTTCTCAAGCCTGGGTATAGGATTGCAAATTTGAATAAATACCGACAGCAAAAACTATTTTCTATTTTTGCAGATTGTCCGTTTGTCTGATTATAAAATAACTAGCATCGCCTGCGACTTTGTTGACGTAGGTCTTTATTATATTAGGTTTATTTTAATTGGTTGTTAGACCATCTTTGCAGAATATACGCTTTATTATTTTCTGGTGGTTTTCGGGAGTGTCAACATATATACGTAATTTCAATTTTCTCTTTGTCCGTATAGCTTCTACAGGAGTCCTTGAAAGGAGTATGTATCTACTAAAGAAGCAATACCCTATCACGATGGCTGTGATATTACGTAAGTATATTCACTTCCTCCTAAACAACAAAGTTGTTCTCCCGTGGCAAATTTTTGTCTGCAGCTCTCTCTCGCAAGTAGCTAGCCTAATGTTCTGTCGATTGTTCTCTCTCTATGCCAATTTTAGAGATTTGTCCATCCTAGTCCACCAGAATTCTGTATAGCCCAACAACATTTGTCGGGTTAAAATTTCCCAATCTTCTCTTATCTAAATTTACTCTCCCAAAGCTGTGCTATGCGCATCATAGGGTTGCTCCCTGAGCTTAGACAATACCTTAAAAAAATAAGGACTCACCTTTGTCAATGATTTCGGTACTTCCTCATATCGTATGATGAGCGTTCACATCGCATTTTAAAACCAAATTGATCTTCTTATTTTTGGCGTTGTAACGCGCCCTCCACACTAGCTTGCAGATGTCTGCTGGTAAAGAACGATTGGTATCGTCACATTCCATGCGTAAGGAAACTAGCGGCGTCCATTACTCATTTCTGCGCTAGTATTCGACCTCCATTCCATCCTTGGAGCTATAATGAAACATAAGAAATACTTAAATCTCTTTTCGTATACAAGTTCTTGGCTCAATCTTAGTTCAATCCCTGAACCACAGCAACGTCAGCAACTCTGATTTCCTAAATCAGATCAGTAGCGACACTCTCCCCCTGCTAACAGGAGAGCGATGGAGGGTTGCACACTTCCTGTGGTTTATGTCCGGAACAGGCACGATCCTTATCTTATCATGTCTTATATGCTTATAAAAACGCGGCTACCATCAGATGTAGAGAATTACGGACCGTCCGAGGGTTATTAGAAGCTTAGCCCAAACAAAAAACGTAAAAGCGTACATATAATAAAGTCTTTAGAGTCTTGAATGCGAGGAGATCTAAATTTTGATCATGTAAAAAGTAAAAATTCTATAATCAAAATTACAATTACAGAACAAAATGGACAAAATTAATACATTAAATATTTCTCAAATCATGATCTTTGGCATTTTACAATTGATTTTCTGTAAAAACATTGCTAAATAAGCATCTTAATATCTTGAAGTTATATCCAAGTTATTGTGATATTTTTGGTCTTGAACCACTAATTATTTAAATACTTGGCTTTAGTATTGAAGAAGTACATCACAATATTTTTAATTTTCTTAGTAATGAAAATTATTTTTTTTTTCTCCTCTAGGCGGAATCACCACTCATACCGAGTCAAGAAAAAGCACTTGCTCCGGAACTATCTCCACACGATATATGTAGAAAACAGCTAGAGCCAAACCATCACATCAATGTATCAATTACAAATCAGATAGAATCGTTTACAGTTGAGGAAAAGAAAAGCCAAAGAATGGAGATCAAAATTGATGCAGTGGGTAAAGTAACAGGAGAGTGGGGAAAGTGGCAACTGCGTACGGTACTATTAATCTTTCTGTGTAAGATACCATCATCATGGTTTATGGCTTGTATAATTTTCACTGCCCCATCACCACGACATGGTGAATTTTATTGTAAACCACCTGAAACTTTATCAACTACAAATCATACAAAATGGATAAAGGTTTCACATCCAGAAAAAGAAGAAGCTGATGATCAAGAATTTAATATTGATTTTTGTAATGTCTATCAAGATGCACAGGATCATGTTCATCAGTATTTCCATTACGATTCGGGGAGAGAGGAACCTAAACCATGGGAAGAACCTACCAGAAATAGTAGTGTGGTACCATGTACAACATTTGAACATCACGCAGAATACAAATCAATTATTACTCAATTTGATCTTGTATGCTCAAGAGATATCCTGGTAGCTGTAACACAATTCTTTCATCTATTTGGTGTGCTATGTGGTGGAATTTTAGCTACACATCTACTGAAGTAGTAAGATTTTATCAATTTTCTATAAATATCTATATACAGTAGAAGTAGGGTCCGGTTATAACCAACCCGTTTGTAACGAACCCTCAGTTGTTACGTACTATTTTTCAAATAACAACATTTTTTCCATAAGCTTTATTTTACCAGTTAAAACTAACTTCGGATATAATGAAGTGGCTTTGGTACATTTTTCGCGTTCGTTGTAACCGGACTCTACTGACTCTACTCTAAGTACAGAGTGACGCAGTCGGTAAAATCTTTGCATAAAAGTTACAGAAACTAAGTTTTATGATTATATCCAAACATATTGTATATTTCTGAATAGAACTGTTAAAATTGATCTTAGGGATCACACTTCACTGCCTCAACGAGTATCGATCGCGAAAGTATCGCCTCCAGATCATGACTTATAAACGCCACAACTCGTTTTCTACATCGTAAGTGAATCATAAAAAATGTCGACAATAATATTGGAACATGGAAGATCTTGTATAATTCCTCATTCAAATTCCGCATCATTACTACTAATTCGGATTGCATCATATATATATAAGGTAGAACCCTGCTCTTGAAGATAATATGAAACTAAAGCCTTGGGTAAATGCGCTTTTTTGATTTCCGAGATGGAACACAAGATCTTAGCAAGGATCGTAGAAATACAAAGGCTCTGTTGTCTTTTATAATGCACATCGAAATGTCATTGGTGTTTACCTTAGATGTACATTAAAATATTTGAATCCACAAATTCCTCCCTCCCATCTTCAAAATTTTGTGTGAATGTTATCAGGTCTCTTGTCTTCGACTTATTGATCTGTGAACCCATCTATGATTCTGTTCCCATTCATACTATCAATTCAATGATGCCAAAAGGATTGCTGTCCAGGAGGTCCAGACGTCTTTATATTAAGAATTTGCTTGGATTTATACCAGTTTATGATTTTCTAAGGCATTCTGTTCTTGCAATCAGCGCAACCCATATACCTTGTCAAATTTCTAAATTTTTTACGTCTCTGGATACTTTTTCTTCCACAATAGTAAAGAATAATTTTTCGACCAATTGCAATAATCGATTCGAATTTTATTTTTTCAAAGTCAATTGATAAAAGTCACGTTATTATTAATCGTTATTCGTACAATTTCCTACAATCCCATAAGGCAATATTTTTTTTTAATTTATTAACATTCAGCATTTACTGAGACATTATCAAACTATATTTGCAAAGTCATTGCTGTAGAAGATTGTTGAAAAGTAGTTTTTCTAGCGTATTACTCATACAACTCACGGGATGTACACAATATAGTTTAGGCAAGCGGAAAAGGAGATTCGAAAATTTTAACCTCACAAATGTTGCCAGTAAGCCACAATTTTTCGCATCAATATTTACATGTTGCGCAGTGGGTTCGCAAGTACAATTCTCGTCAGAAAAATTGCCCCGAATGCTCGTATCCAGATAAATCATCGCACCTTTTGCAGGAGTCGAACCTACATCCACAGAGGAGAAAGTCTGCAGGCGTAGACTTCAACCCGTTTGGCTATCGGCTTGAATGACATAAGGGCACATGATGATACCGTTTAAGTTTTAGCGTCCCAACGTTCTTCTTTAACTTAATTCTCTAAAATTATTGCCTAGGCTTTCAATGGCTTTCAAAACAGTATTTTGATAGTTATAAGAAGAAGAAGTACTACGTGGTTTATCGTTAGAATCCTTATGACCAAATTAAGTGTATGTTATAAAGATAATGTGACTATTTAGTTTTAAAAAAAATTTATGTTCACCAATTGCACCTTTTTCCACGATGAAAGGGAAACATTGTTTTCTGCAGTTTTAGTCCAAGTTTGTAGTAAAACCTTCGTAACTCCCGAATGGACAACATTCATATAGTTAAATATCATTTGCTTGACGCAGTCGAATTTTAGAGATTCTAATACAATTTGCTCCATTTGATGATGATGTTCCGATTAAGATCTCGAACGATAAGATACATTTGTTCTTAGCTCTCCTACCACATATGGGAACGTAACTCTGCTACTTCAAAGTGTTCCATTTTGTGCACGTGGATTTATCGAGAGGAATAGGTATAGCTTCTTTTGGAATTTTTTTTAGATTTCTTGGATCTTTGGGCAGATCACTGATTTCTGTAGAGAGAATATCCAGTAATTCTGTTAAAGCATCATTGCCTACTCTATTCCTAATCACACTTAGAAATAAGTTCGTAACTAGATTCAAGATAAGGGAAGTGAAAATTATTCAATTATTAGAGGATGTAGAATAGCTGTTGTTCTCGTCAAAGGATGGAGAATTCGATGGCAACCAGCGATTGGGTGAGGAATATTTAGGAATTGTAGTGTTAGGATCAATTATTGCAGGAACAGTGCCACAATCTACTCTTGCTTTGTGGTTTAGCAGAACAGGCCTCTACAAAACGAGAAATTCTATATTTATTCCTCTGCTTGGAGGATTAATCAAATTGAAAATTATATGGGTTTTAAATAATCCAAAAGAAAATTTGATTTCAACAGCGCTTATTAGTTTAAGGAGCCTCATTATTCTTTTTTTTTAAGAAAATGTTGCTATTTTTCGTTAATAGGTAAAACTGGTAATAGATATTCTATTATTAGAAGAAGTGCTCTCATTGCTTGCTTCACATGGCAATCGAACTCGTTTGGGAGGTGAATAAGCTACTTATTACGCCCTCTTTGAATTATTACAAGGATGGAAATTTAAAACGTCTTTTTAATTTCCATAAGAATTCTATAATTATCTAAGAATTCAGATAGAATTCAGATACCTACATTAAAGTCAATCCATCCCTCCATATCCTATAAATGGAGCCAATTCCTTTTCTAGAAATGCAACCCCACAATAAAAATTTCCCGCTGCTCATATATACTGCCAGTTATAAATGATGCAAACTCAACACCTGCTGTTAGTGGATTCATCTGAAAATAGAATATTTCTCCAGCTTTTTAAATCCCATTCCATATATTTTTTCTCAATCTAACCCAATACATATTCGTGAAATTCTTATGAAGCTTTTGATATTTTCCTTACCTGACATCTCAATATTTTAACAATACATGCATTTAACTGATTCCTTTTACCTTAGACAATGGCAATGTTGTTCACGTTTTTCCCTCCTTGAAAAAGGAACAATATTTTCTGTAATTTTCATTGTGATTTGTTCCTTTTGAAAATTTCTTTTTCCATGCTGGCTTTTTAGACTTTTCCATGACTTTCCAGTTTCCAAGTAATTTAATAATGTATAGAAATCATGTTAATAAAGGTTGACTTGTGACACCATTGAAATATTTTTAGGATGTAAAAGAGCAAAATCGTTTTAGGAATAAATTGATTCCCAGCTACTTGTTTCAGATCCTTTGGAAATACGCTCTGGATTTTTATTAAAGCCGTGGGTTATTCTCTATGTAGACTGATTTGCAAATTCATTGAAACTCAATTTACACTAATTATCCTTCTTTTAATGTTTTCAAAAATTTTGAAAAACAAGAAAAAATTGATCTATAATGAAAATTAATTTGTGCTTCTGTAGTTTGATTGTTAATTGATTTGGATTGTTCGAAATTGTTAATGCAAAATGGATATTAAAATCTCATCCAAGAATTATAGGTAGTTTTTCAAAATTTTGATTCAGAATTGCCGTAACTTCCAAAGAATAATATGATAGTGATCGAGAATAAAGGCAATTTTATCCTTAATATTTTTGTTTGGTGATATACAAATAGCGTCTAATAAAATTTACTGTCCGTTTTTTCATAGTACGTTCAGATACACAAATTTCTACTATTGGTGATATATTTGGAACTTCTATTGGTTGTGTACGCTGCAGTTTATTCTTCACAGATTACGTCAATATATGAGTGATATCATTAATATTTTGTTATACGAGCTACATTTCCTGATCACATATTACGACGTTTATATTTAACTATACAGTTAAAATTTGTTGTAGCAATATCTTCGTTTTTATTAATCCATGTCTCAGACAAAATTAAAATATTAAAATATCCTATAACATTATCAATAATATTCATATTTTGGGATCGTAAACTTTGTATATCGAACGAGTAAATTGTTAAACCTAAATTCCTACTTATAAACTCTGTCAGATGTGATTTAACACTAAATCTACCAAGCCGATCATTTTGACTGGTTACCTCTCTTTCAATTACATTATTCAGCGTATTATTCCTATCTCAGTTCTAAGCATCTTGGTAGGTATAGTGTTAAAGTAATTAGTGAATTTTGCGAGTCTTCCAAACTCTTGTTTTAACCGAGGAATTGACGCTGATTTTGTCTATTATTAAAACTCGAACGTACCTAAATATTGGACGGCATTTAGAATGCTACTTCTATAGATAATGAAAGTAATCTTGACGGGGGGTTATTTTTAACGCGGTTTGAACTGTAGTACCATTAATAGCTGCAGCAGTTTTTCACCATGCATGCAAAATAATATGAATGTGAAATTATTCAAATAATAGAAAAATTGTGACTACTCGTTGTGGGTGTCTGTGCCAGTCGTGTCGATCGACGTACTGATGATAAAATTGACTTGCTGTGATTGAAACACTTCCATTCTTCCCACCTAGGAAGAAATTTTCTATTCATGTGGACATTTTCAAGTGTTTTTCGAAGTCAATTTCACTTCAAAATTTAATTTAATTTAAAATGTTTATGTCCACCTTGTGTTCAGTTGCAAACGTATTTTAGTTTTTTTTCATAAAGTGTTAGAATGATATCTCGAAAATCCGCCTTGAAATTCACAGGTCATTTTTCATTCTATCTCTTTTGTTTGTTGCTTTTTTATAAAGAATGACGGTAATAAAGAGCACCTGAATTCTTATACGTGTATACAGGTACATTTTCTTAACCGAAGGACAAGTGGTAAATATCAGATAAGTAGCAATTTTTTGTGCCTAAAACTTTAAACTCTTTTTTGTCGAAAAGTGATTCCAAATTGACGCCAAACATAATTTAAAAACTTCTGACTCGAATTACTTCAAATTTTCAGGCTTTTCCGAAATTTAATTTTTCTCCTCTGTAAACCTTAAGTTTGCTTCAGCAAAAGAAGAGTAAAAATCAATGCTAAACATTTGAACAAAAAATTAAAAACAAAAATCTGCGTTATTTCCATAATTTTGCAGATGATAATATGACGTTTTGATGGTTTTATTTTCTTCTCATAAGAAAATAAATAAAAAATCACCAGGAATTTCGCGTTCTACAGCAGCAGCCTCTTTAATATTTACAGCTTACCCCGGGAATACTGCCAACACAATCGGGGTCCACCGATTATCACCTTAGCGTTACATTTAAAATTTCATTACAAATTTTTTATTTGACTACCTTCGCTATAAAAGTTTCATTTCAAAAGAAATAAAATTGATTTTCTAAAACTCACGGCAATGTTGATTCTTTGAACTTAGTGGCCATTTCTTTATTTGGATAGGAAATAGGCACTCACTAGAATACACTTATCAGAGCTCCACTTAGGCATAAGTTTACTTTCTTGAAAGTCTCTTTAAAAATCCTACCTTTTAGTCGTCGTTGTTGGGATCGTTAATTTGATTGAATCTCTTGATATTCATATATTTAAATTTACTTTTGATACAAAGAAATAGCTCCGGGGTAAGTACGCAGAAGTTCTGATTAATATTATACTACTTGTGATTAAGAATTATAATTCCATGAGTTCAGGAAAATATTCTAATTCTACTGGGCACATTGTTCCATGTTATGAATTGTTTTCATTATATCTAGAAAAAGGGGTGGAGACTCACATATGGGTTTCTATATTTATTTCTCAAGTGTTTGTCTCCAAATTTATTTTCATTTTCGTATTTATTTTTATATATGTTACCACAATTGTGGCCATAAAATCTTTGATTTCTTTTGAATGTAAGATAAAAACAAATCACTTTCGTTAATGTAAGTGATAACTTTTTAAAATTGATTCTGGGCGAGCAAGCTAACTAAAATGAAAACAACCGAAATGATACTTAGGAAGGTTTATTGCAGACTGCCTGCAGATTACAGAGCCAGTTTACAGCATCCCGAATGCATTGGATGCAACCGTTATCATTCTAGT
>QYTT01088492.1:2478-13285 GCA_006980735.1 Dasypogon diadema | reverse complement strand
AGAGGTGTCGGATTAGGTGGGTTTATTTGTGTTTGCATTAAAGAATTTGATTCTTTCTGTTTTCATTTCAGGAATTACGGAGCAGTCTGCAACAACTGGCAATTTAGTTTACCGCGAAGATGTCATATTATAATATAGTAATATTACATACATACACACAATATACAGGGCTGTAGATTTTATTTGCAAAACGTTGATAAGCTTCAACATATTTTATTCTACATGAATTTTAGATATGAGTTTCTTCAAGTTATGCATGCAAATGTGAAGGCAATTCACAATGAATTCTAATTTGTATAAACTTTGATTTGGATCAAATCATAAAGAAAAATATAAAGTAAATTTTACCTTCTAAAAGCAATGACTAGGAACCCTACCACAGGTGGTTGGGAAATGGACACTTTTGTAAAAATAATAAAAGTAATAATGGAGTTATGTGTAAATTCTCAGGGGCTTCCTAACACTTCACATTCTGTCGCCATCAGTGCCCTGTGCATCTCACTTCCCTCCCTTCTCTGTGCTCAAGGGCAAACATTTGACAAAGTACGCCTTTTCCTTCCTGAGCCGTGCTTCTCACATGGTCAAGTATACACGGTTGTGTCGTGAGGAATTTCTATCGATGCACTTCACATTCAAATCTTAACCGGACCGAAACAAGATTTTTTCCCCTCAAGAACACATTACAAACAACATAGTTTTCCGCGAAGCTATCAAATAACTATCACTTCCGTTTTCCTAATCATTCCTTTTCTTATCTTTTCCCCATGAGGAGATCACGCCTATGGTGAGGATACCTCTCAATAATCAAAATCTGTGGCACTTATCCTACCAGAAGATGAGGAAATGTGCATTCTTTTCACTGCTTTATTCACTTCCACTCTTTCCTAACTTTAACTTCACTACTTTGCTCAATATATTTTCCCTTGCTTTCTGTGCAATTGTACAGGGGAGGGGATCTAACTAGTAAAACATAAATGAATAAAAAAGAAGAAAAGAAATGCTATAATTTTGCATCGGTTTAACACAGTGGTAGTTTAGTACTTATTTCAATTGTGAATTAGAAGTCTGGTGTAAATTTTCCTGAATTGGCTCATAGAAACAGCGGATTTACACTCCACAGGCAAACCATTCCACAGCTTCTAGGCAACCACAAAGAAGGATCGTCGATACTGAAGGTACATAGATCTCAGCACAATCTTCGCAATGAATTCATAAATGTGATGTGACTCGTCAAATTAGAGGAAACATAAACAAGCTTCTTCTGAAATCAAAAAGCTTTTCTAGAGTCATGCCGTACATCCCACCAATCGATAAACACACCCAATGCATTGGTTAAAGGCCAATTCAACTTCCGTTTGCTTGCGACATCTATAGCACTAAAAAGAACGACACAATGGTTATCAATGGGCAGAGTCAAGACGTTATGTCTACGTATAGCAATAGATAAACTACGACAAGTTACCCAGAGCCTTCTTAACATGCCATATATCTTAGCGGTAATGTAATTAATTTGATTTTTTCACGTCAAAGTTTGATTAAAAATCACTCCGAGGTTCTTTACATCTTCTCCGTAAGGCAGCTAACAATTCCCAAACATCACGCAGGGAAGATTAAAGGCGCTCAATGCATTTTTGTAAATTACGATCGACTGAGATTTCTCCGCATTTAATTTTAGGGAATTATTGCTGGCCCAGTTCTGAATACGAATAAGGTCCCGGTTCACAATATAAACCGTGTCACGAATTCTGTTTATCAACAAAGATAGGTACAGCTGTACGTCAACGGCATTTTTTACAAGCTTACTTTTCAAGCCGATCTGTGTAACGTAGTTAATGTAAAGATTGAAAAGCAATGAACGAAGAATAGAACCCAGTGGTACTCCAGCAGCCTGTCCAACACACTTAAAAATATAATTCCTAATGGAACAGAGGCAAATCGACCAATAATATATTTTTCTATTAGTGCAGAGGCAAACGAAGAAACTCCAAATTGTTGCTTTAATTATGAAGCAGCACGTGATGATCAACAGAGTCGAAAGCTTTTGAAAAGTCCCATAGCCCGATTCAAGTTTCCCGATAAGGGGGATGCGTTTCTTCGTGAGGAGCACGATCTCGGTTCTTGCTAGTAAAGCTAGTAAAGTAGTAAAGCTCTGTAACTACACTGGCAAGAAGGTAAAAGATAGAATATGATGCATAATCTGTTCAAACAACAGCCTTTCCATCACTTTTCATAAAAATGGGAATAAGTAGGACGAAACTGTGATGGCTGAGTAGCACTATCTTTCTTTGGTATGGGGATGACTTTTGCATATTTCCAGATCTCAGGAAATTCCGAAATGGTTTTCCTTGAGAAGACGCGTGTTAAAATTGTCTAGACCCATAGCCATATTATATTACATATTATATTAACCGTATCGGAGAAACGTTGTTAGTGTGACGTCTCGTGTAATTCTTCCATTTTCCCTCCGTAACAACGTCGTGACTGCAGGTATATACAAAATTAAGCAAAATACATACAAAACTCTGTTGTCCTTTAATATACTGCAGGACAATGTTAGCCATTTACCTCAAGTTTTACAAAACACGATTGAAGTTTAAGTTCAAATAGAGTGTCTTTTCGTTTCAATAATGTCATTACATTATTTTTACAATAACTGACAAATAAATAAATAGAGTGCTTTGTTTTTCATTGCACAACCACACATGATAAACAAGTGACATACCAAATCATTAGTGAATCTCTACATGCCCTTAATGTACACAAAAAGCTACTGATTCCGCTACGGAGTGAATCAAAAAGTCACTTTATTGATTCTACATACATCCCCTTTTTTTAAACCTTCTCACCGCTCAGCAAATATAATAAAAATTTAGTTGCTTTTGTAAAGATATTTCCAAGCCCCAAACCTTAAACAAATCAAACAATTTCTGTTTCAGAGAAAGGTCTTCATATTTCAATCTTTCCCATCACAAACAAATAAAGGACTTAATCAAGATTTGATTTATTTTTATTCGTAAAACAAATTCAACAGCCTGCGAACACATTTCACATTTCCTTTAGTTTACCGGGGAAGCTTTCACTCCACCCGGAAGAAAATCTATCGCTCTGTTTCCTCAAAATTGTGGCAGCAACATTGCTTGAAATCCTCAGACACATGTGTCTGAAACAAGCCACTTGTGGAAGTCTTTTCTGAACAGGAGGATAGGTATAAAAACTTTTCGGTCACGAGGAACGGGAAATGCCCTGCGTATTGAGGGTGTGTAAACCTCCCATGGAGTAGGTATTGGGGCTATGACCAAAAACTTGGAGTCTACGTTTACCATGGGCTCCTGTTGCAATTCGGTCTGGGGCTTGATCAGTCTGTTCTGTTCTCGATTAATCAGTCGGACACCTACCTTTGGACCGATAAGTCGGCGGCGGTTGATGTTTTCAAAAGTTCCAGTCGATAACAGGAGCTATCCGTAAAATAGCTGAAGTCATACTAAAATTGTGCTAGTGCGATTTTTTAAAATAGTGTAATGACGGGAATCAACTATGCTCCAGCATCAGGTGTGCATTAAAAGAGTGCAGGTGCAGTTAATGTGTCTTCAAGTGCAATTTCCGTAGAGTTCTTAATTGAAGGGTTGCAATTAACTTATTCAGAAGATTTGAACGCCTTTTCCATAAATATTTATGATTTGAGTTTTTGTTGTTCGAGTGTAATTCAGTTTAGGGGCCAAGTGTTTGGATATTGCTCAGTTCAAGAGTTCCTTGGAGAGCTAAAAATAGTGACACAAACTCCAACATTTGTTTCCGAATTGTTCACTTTGGGAATGCAGCAATCAATTTTCATAGGCAGAAAGTAAGTTGGCTTGGATATTTTTAATCACACTTTGGCAATTTCACATTTTATACACTCTTGATGAAAACTGCTTAAAACAAGAATAGCGATTGCCCGGTTTTGAGAAGAAGAAAAAAATTAGGAATAATTAGGAATAAGTAAATTATTAATTCTATTTTAAAATATAATTTATTAATTTCACATTTGGAAGTTATTTTAACGGGCGCAATTTTTGGAATTGAAAATTTCGACATATTTCCATGTTTCCAATACCCTAGAGTCCGAATCCATCGTTTTTAGAGGGATGACTATGAGTGTGTGTGCGTGTGTACGTACGTTCTTATGGTCGCGAAGTTTTTTACGCGTCGAATATCTCGAGAACAAAAAATGATATCGACTCCGGTCCAATTTCATTCGACGCATAATTGCATAATGAACACCTGGTAAGGTTTGAATTGGCGGTTGTTTTTATAACAATTAAATTTTCAAAAACAAGACAAAATGGTCAAGTTTGGCTAGACCAGTCGCACCCCAACTGGCATTTTCCCGCTTCGATACGTATCTAATACCAAAATAAAGTTGCAATTACTAGTGCAGGACACGTGTTAAAAACGATTCAAATACGGATATTATACCAAAATGGGGAATGAATTGTTTGGTCTATGTGACATGGTTGAAACTTTACATGCTACGTATCAAAAACGTTCCAAAATGAGAAACTGTACGTATCATATTCGTCTTCAAAACCAAAATTGCTACTTTCGAACTTATACATTGAAAAAATTTAAACAAAGATGTGCATATGTTAATCTTTTCAATAAAATTCTAAATCATACATAAATAATTCCCACATATACACTTCGAAGCAACAATACAATTACAAAATTTTTGAAGAAGACATAATTATTTTCTAAATTAAAAAATTATTACTAATTTGGGTGAACAAAGGGCTCTTTGTGAGGCTAAAAGTTAATGCAAACAAAATTTTATGGTGAAAATAGATATTGTACTTCGGAAAAATGCAGAAAACCTCTAAAAATATCACAAAATTATTTAAATTTTAAATCTAACATTTTTTGTAAAAATTTTCCATCGCTTATTTTAGGACTTTAAGATGTAAAATATGTAGGACTGTTTCATTTCCCATTTGTATTTTTGTTGGAAATTGCTCTTAAATCATTTATTTTAAAAAAAGTTTTCAAAGATGTTCAGTTTTCAAATTTAATATTAATTTATAAATGGCGAAATTTATGCCGCCACTGCGAAGTTTCCATTACTAAAAAATAACACTTAAAAGTGGCAGTAATTTCCATTAAAGGTGTTGTTACGTGACAAATGCAGCTTTTTAGTGATATAAACTGGATATAGTTTCAAAAGTAGCATTGGAACGTTACGAATTATACTACGGGGTTTGAGATACTGAGTAGTGCTTTGAATAAGGCTTAGGGAACGTATCTGTTGCTGGAAAGAAAATCTTTGCCATCACCACTCATTAGTGGCATAATTTAGTGACGAAACCGGAACCATTCCAAAAGTTAAACTTTTTCAAAGTGACAGATACCCTTAAGTGTCTACAATACAGTTGCAACCACTATTCTAGAAGTATCAAAAAATCAGTAACATTTGGATACATATAGTTTTCATGGCTACGTATCAAGCAGTTTCAGATTACCTCTACAAGGTCTCAGCATAAATAATAGTGACAGAATAAGTAATAATAACGTGCCCTTAACTACATTTTCGTGGCGATTCACATACGCATAGTGTGGAGCACTAAAATTGTTAGTTGGGACCCAGTTTACTTTATTTAATAATATAATAGAAAAGAAATGCAAATCAAATTACGGCATCTAAATCAACTTAGTCATCAAATTTGAATCTCTATATTAAGGGTAACCACCAAAAACATTTCTCCGTTTATTTTATATTTATATACTCTGCCCCTTAATTAATCTAGCAAATTTTTAAATATGCTGATAACTGTTGGTTATCAAGTTTCATATACTAAGATAGCACAAAAGTTTTTAATTAAATGTACTATATATTACCTTTTATATGTTTTGAATAAATTAGTTGGGAATCAGTTTTACATTAAAGGCTACAATCTTCTTAACTAATATACCTGCCATGCTGACTATAATAGCAAAAGTGCTTTAGGTAAAAACTCTACACTGAATAAACTAATTTACTTTTCTTGAAGTAAAAATTCAAGGAAATTATGCTGGGGAAAAATAAATATTTTTACAACTTTTAAAGTCTATGGCAACTAGCATACAAAAAAACCACAATTTAGTTAAGTGTTTAAATATAAAAATATGATACCAACAAGGAAGGAAGCTATAATTGGTTTAGACCAATTATATTATACACTAGACGTAGTGCTAGGGCTACTTATTCTTACATATTCGCTGCTGACCTCCAAATCTGCAGGCAGTCCTACTATCCGCAACCTGTCGGCGCACCTTTCAGCTTTAATTTGCCGTTTCGTGAATATTCCGTTGACCTGTAGTAAACCCTGTCCGCCATATTGAACGCGCCATTTGTAATCTTCACAATTTGACTTCAGTTTCGAAATCAGCCACCTCCAAAAACCCATATGGACTTATTTTCATGATGATCGAGAAACTTTTAAAAAGTTAAGATTTACGACCGCCATATTTGATCCGCCGCGCCGAATTCTTAAGCGTTAAGATTAAATTCGTAATCATCAGCCCCAAAAACATATATATCCGTCATTTTGCCAACATTACATTGACGTTTAGAAAACCTTGTCCACCATATTGGATACGCCATTTTTAATTTAAGAAATTCAACTCTGGATTCGCAGTCAGCGACCTCGAAAACCTATATATGCATATTTTCATGACGATCGCAAAAACTTTTGAAAAAAATTTACATTCCCGGCTTAAAAAAATAAAACTTTCATGTGGCAGCCCCCTGAAGGAGTTGGCCGATTTGTTTAATTTCCTGTCGGGATACTTAGATTTTACTGGAGTACTTGCGTGCTGAATTTTATCTATCTCCTTCGAAGCATTCTCGTTTTAGCAGGAAAATCTGGATTTTTTATTTGACATAGCAGGAGGTTTGATAGGGTAACCCTATGAGGGAGTTGTCGAAATTGGCCCATTTACGAACTTGATTTTTCAATGCTCCGAGGTAGATAGATAAAATCTGGTACACAGTACTTTAGTATCTGCAAAAAATATTTACAATGTATATGCCTTTTTTTGAATAGTGTCCACACAGGGTATTCCTGCTAAAATTATCGATTGGGCATTTAGTGATATATCTCTATGAGACAAAAAGGTTGTATGGTAGGAGAGCGGACCGGGAACCGTCAGGATGTTTTCGAGATAACGACACTGGAAAGTTTTTGGTTGTTTTTTTTACGATGAAGGCCGTATAGCCCATACTAAACATGATATGCTTACAAGACTAGTGCTATATCGTAGAGAAACCCACTGGCTTTAAAGTGAGTGCCTACTCACTCCTCTACTCTTCTTCGATTAGGAAATACAAGTTTCCAAAGTTATGATTTTGCTTTTTACCTCTTTTTGCATAAATGTGCAAGTTTATCAGAAGAGGATTCTAAATTATGCATTGTTTTTGCATAATTTTGAATCCTCAGGATTTCTCTTTAATTTGATAAATATACTCACCCACCTCCTTTTGTTTTCGAGATAATCCGTCCGGAAGAAGGGATAAATTTGTGTGTGTTGGACATATGTACATATGTAGGATGATATTCTGCTGGAAAATCTCAATATTTTCAAGAAAGCGAGCAAGATGGAAAGGTTTTCAGAAGGGAACCCTACCTTCAGAAACAAAATATTTCGCCAAACCAATGCGCCGTCACATTATGGTACAATTGTTAGGCATTGACTAACAATAGCTTTTGAGTTCCAGATTGGACAAGGTGGAACTATCACCAGACCACCAAGATAACGATTTATCATCTGTGAATTTTTATGTGCGGGTAGGAAGAAACGGATATGAGGGACCAGTTAAGAATTCTGGAAGAAAGGCTAAGGAGATTTTAGGCACCAATGATCTGTCAAGAAGCATCAAACTATGTATGTACTCTGCCTAACTCATAATGGAGGGCGCGTGGCGCAATTGCGGTTGTTTTCACTATTTTGAGAACAGTTAAGTTTGTTAATTACTTTTTCAAAATACTAGAAAGGCATATTTTATATCACAGTAATTCTTCATAATTCTATCTCCTTTTATTGCTTCGAAAATTTAACAATAAACAATAAAATGAGTTCATAGAAAGGGACGCAGAATAAGATCAGCTTCGGGACATGTTATCTCGAAAAACAAAGGTGAATACATGTTCTTTTTTACGGTGCAGCCAAAGATCAGGGGATACCCTATGATGCGTAGCACAGCCTTGGCAGGAAGGAGGGGAATGGGAATGTGGGAGAGGAGGAGTTAGGATATTACGCGGATATCACGAGTAGGGATAAAACTACAAGGAATCAGACCAGAGATAAAATAGGGTTTGGCATGCGACGTTACGACGATGCTCCAGAGAATCGATTTTAGAAGTAATTGTCTCATCATCAATGAGCTTAAAAGCTCTTTTTTGGACTATGTCTAACGCGAACAATACGGTACGTCCTGCCCTTGCCCAAATATGTGAATTAAATTCAAGTCTGGGTTTGATATGAGCCTTGTAAAGGAGCGCTAAATCATATGGGGTAAAGTATTTCTTGTATCGGTGCAAAAAGCGCAGGCACTTCATCGCATTCTCTGCAATAGCAAAAATGTGATCTGTCCAACTGAGATTGTTGGCTACCTGAACTAAGATATTCAGATTAGGAGAGTTAGAGGAGGAGGGGTATTTGGGGATTTTTTGAGGGAAATCAGACAGCTTTGTGTTTTGGATACATTAAACTCGACGCGGTTCGCCCTGCCCCAGGCGAAGATTTTGGTATTGTCATCGTTATGTGATCCAGTCATGCGTGCTCGATTGGTGTCAATAGCAGTTTCGCGAAAGTCAGCTACTGGTTCAAAACAGTACGCGAAATCAAGGGTACTGTCATCAGCAAAACTATACATTGGATTGGATGTAAGAGATAAAGAGATCATTAATGAAGAGTGAAAAGACAGTGGGGGACAATACAGAGCCCTGAGGCACGCCGGCATTAATGCTCTAAACGTTGGAGATGGCACCGTCCATAGTAACACGGATGGAGCGGTCAGAAAGGAAACTACCAATCCAAGTAAGGAGAGAAGGGTCGAGACCAAATGTTGGAAGTTTGGCTAAGAGGCAAGAAAGCTAGACGCTGTCAAGGGCCTTCGAGATGTCCAACACAATAACCCCCGACTCACCGAAGCAATGGAGGCAATGATGCCAACCCTCGGTGAGGAACGTCATCAGATCTCTGGTTAAGCGTCCAGGGCGAAAGCCATATTGGCGATCGTGGATTAGATTGTTGTTCTCAAGATATTTTATCAATTGAATGTTGATGAGAGTCTCGAAAACCAGCCAGTCGGAATCGAATTGATTGCAATTAGTCTGTAGTTGGAGAGATCGCATGTGTCTTCCTTTTTGGGAACTGGCTGCACGTGGGAAAGTCTCCATAATGATAGAAAGATACCTTGAGAATATGACTAATGAAATATTTTCCTCAGAGGTTTGGCCAGGGAAGAGCCACAGCCTTTTAAAAGCAGGGGCGAGATGCCATCAGGTCCGGTGGCTTTAGATACATCAAGATTCGTAAGAACCTTAAAGATCTCACGCGTGCGGAAATGAAGCGGCCCTTGATTATAATTACATGCAGACGAAGGAGCAGATGATGGGTGTGAGGCGGGTGGAAGGTGCGAGTTGGCAGGAGTTTAACAGCTAGTAAATTTGCCTTTTCCAAAGAGTTCGTGAATACATTCCCATTGTGGATGGGGGTGGTATGGAAATGGAGGTGAAATTACTTTTGACGGACTTAACGAGCGACCAGAGTCCTTTGCTGCCTCTAGGGCAAATTAAAGGGAAACTTATGCAAATTCAAAACTATGAAAGAAAAATGCATGTTAATTACAGCTTTTTTCGTGAAATTTGCATATTTATGTGAAAAAAGGGTAAAAAACCAAAATTTTGTATTTGAAAACTCATAGCTCCTAAATGAAGAGGAGAAGAAGAGCGAGTAGGCACTCACTTAAAAGCCAGTGGGTTTCTCTACGATATGGCATTAGACTCATACATATATCAAGTTAAATACGAGTTAGACGCTCATCATAGTAAAAAAGACCAAAAAACCTTCAAGTGTCGTTGTTTTGAAAACCGCCCCCCCTCCCGTAACACTTTTGGTTTTTCTCATGAAAACATATCTCTCAATGCCCGATATAATACATAGAGTCCAGAAAGTGTAAAAGAGCGGTAAAATATCTCGATAGTAAAGGTTCCGGGAAATAATAGAACACATAAAAGGGAGCACTTAGTAGTAGCCTTAAAATTGACCCAAGGTTAAACGGAGAGGTCATTTGGAGGCCAACTTAACATTTTTTAATCTAGTATTCTGCTTTGACACCGAAATTTGAGGGACCATAAAAGTTTATCTTCCGGATAGGGATACCTCAAAGCCAAAACACCCCTTTAAGACCAAAGTTGTGCGACACAAAAAGGGGCACATAACCACTAATTACCCTCAAAGATGAGTGAAAATGTCCTATTAAAATGTTGAGTGCGGCAAGTAGCATAAAAGCTTTCGTGGGAGAATTACGTGTTTAAACACTTAAAGTGTTCTCTAAAATGCTTCCGAAAAAGAGTCACACAAGTATTCGAAACGTTGAGCTATTAATAAAAGATTATTTTAGTACACTGTTCAGAGTATTCCTAAAAACCACCCCAGATCATATTCGTTTGCAATTATAAATTTTCTAAAGCCTTTTCTTCGCCATTGCGAGTTTACGGGCAAGAGGATGGGCTATAGATTCGAATATCAGCTATGATATGTCACACCTATTACATTCCTTTCTTGCCTAAAT
>QYTT01088485.1:7893-20011 GCA_006980735.1 Dasypogon diadema | reverse complement strand
TTCAGAAATTAGCAAAAGCCGAAATCGCAAAACCAGTCGTGACCTTGCTCAATTTTTATTGATAGATTATAAAATATTGGCTTTGAATTTACCGAATGTATGTACAGCGCTTGTTTTGTATTTGACGTTACCTGTTTCAAAACTCAAATTGATAAAAACGTATCTTCGCAGTACAATGTCCCAATCGCGTTTAAGCGAACTTGCTATTTTGAGTATAGAACACTAATTGGAGTGTAAACTCGAATTGAACAACGTTGTGAAAGAATTTGCTAACGCCAAAAACCGCCGCGGCTTGCTCAGTTGGTAATAAGTTTTACTTTAAAAGTAACTAATAATAATGTTTATACGATTTGTATCATTTTCATGCATAAGTAAATGAATAATTTTAACGCATCCAATTGCTAATTATCAGCTAATCCCAATTCCCCTCCATACACATATTAACCCTTCGTTTTCTTACGTTTTAATCATTAAAATGTTTTTTAATTGCAATAGATTATCTTAAAATCATTTTTACAAAAAAAATTACTTTATATTTATATTACTTTATATTATTTATTAAACGCTTCAATTAAAAAACGAGTGAAATCTTTTACTAAAATGTTAATACAAAGGATCAATACAGATGAATAGTAGCAGGGCGCTTTCAAAAATCTACTGGTATGTGCGTGCGTACCATAGAAATAATATCAAACAGGAAAGGCAATAAACCCGAACCCCGAGAGGGGTTATAATAAGATTTTCAATTTTAACAGCTAGGTAAACACTAGTGGGAAAAATTAAAAATAATAGATATGTAAAAAACGAAATAAATTCCTGTGTACCATCGCACATCTCCAAAAACCCACAATGTAATTCTTTCGATTTTATTTTTGCCGACACCCCCCCCCTCTAATATTTTGTTCTGCTTATGGATTTTCCCTAGTTCCAAATCAATGTGTTGCGGAAGAAATTCAGTCCTTCAGTGTCAGTAAAATCATTTGAACTACAAAACTCACCTGAAAAATGATTTCCCATGTTGAAGGGATGAATTATTCCTACAATTTGGTACAACACATTTCATAGTCAAATTTACTAGGTTTAATAACAAAACACTCACTGAACACGTTAGAAAGGAAAGCTTTGCACTAATTACTTTTCTACAATCTCACACTGCTAAAACCTGAAATCAATTGAGCTGCTGCCAGAAATTTCAAAAACTACGAAAGCAGTCAGGATCATTAGCCCCCATCCCTCCTTGCCTCTGCCCTTGTATAGAGGCCACACTAATGTGTACAACAATTTTATACAACACAGCCGTTCCTGTTTGATAGCTGTGGTTTTTTTTCATCTAATCCGGACCATTGAAAATTTTGAATTAAGTTGACCTCTTACAACAGGCAAACAGTCGGCGATTTTGAAATCTTAAAAAATTCATTAGATCGCCATGAGGTTGAATAATTCAAAACTTCAAAACCTGAACTATTCTTTTATAAAAAGAATAAAGGACTCCATCAATATTATCCACACGACAAATTGGTGACCTCGACAACTAATTAATTTTAAAAATATAATATTGAAGATTATTGAGAAGATAAGAAGAATATTCTCTGCATAATTAAGAAAAATTAAAAAGAAAAAAGAAAATAAAAATATTCCCTGCAAAATTAAAAAAAAAATTAAAAAGAAGAAAGAAAATAAGTCTATTTCCTGCAAAATTAAGAAACACAGGTATCAAAAAGAAAGTATAAAAGAAAAGAATTACTAAGTTTAGACAAAAATCAATTTTTCTACATTAAAAATTTCAATTTTTTTGTATATCAAATATTATAAAATTTTATGGATTGGGAAAAATTTTAAAATTATTTTTTTTTTGTTTTTTAATGTAAATATCAATGTACAACGCGGACAACAAAAAACACAATACAAACAATTAAATAGACATTATTTTCGGATTTAAGTGACTTTCGTTCATAAGTCTCAAGTAAAAGTTGAGTACCAAAAACTCTTTCTTGCGCGAGTGATACTTGATAAAGTGAAAAGAAGTGAAGAAAACCTATAAAAGAAAATTTTTCAAAATATGTCGATATCAGCTGAAGACTAGGAAGACTTTCAACAATAATAATGTTGACGCCACTTCCGTAAAATTACAAAGTTTCTGGCTTAATTGTCCAGAAGCTTGGTTCTTTAAAGCCGAAGCGCAATTTAACAAAAAAGGAATTTCAACGGATACTAAAAAATACGAATATTTAATTATGTCGTTACCGCCCGATTGCATTACGGAAGTCTTGAACCTGATTAGAAATCCTTCAAATAATAATAAATATGAAAATTTAAAAAGAATTTTACTTTTACGCTTTACTGAATCAGAGGAAAGAAAATTGGAACAACTTTTGTGTAATTCTGAGTTGGAGGATAAAAGAACCCTCTGAATTCTTTAGATCCATGGAGAGATTGGCGAGTCCTTCTTCGATTTTTGGATTTGATTTACTGAAAAAGCTGTGGATGAAGAAACTACCTCAGAATATTTACACTGCTCTTATTACCTCGGGAAAACAAAATTTGGATGAGATACTGGAACTGGCGGATAAAATTTTTGACTTATCAAAGATTAATTTTATTTCAGGAATTAATAGGAATGGGAATGAGATATAATAAAATAAATAAATTAGAAAATCAAAGTGACAATTTAAAAAATATGCTAAATAATTTTTCTTTTTATAGTAATAATAATTCTAGAAATGAAAATTTTAAAAACTTTTCATATATACACCGAATTCTCTTTTTGCACGAATTTTTTTTACACGAATTTGATTTAACACGAGTTAAAACGAAAAAAAATTCTCTTTTTACACGAATTGTTTTGGTTTAACACGATTTTCAATGTTCTATGAACTTTTTTATGAATTTTTCCGAGAATTTTTCAAATGAATTTGTTTCATTCTCACTCCTCACAAATATGCATTGTAACTTCGCGTTAAATTTTTCACAATTCAGTTAGATTATGTCTATTATATGCGTATGTACATGAGTGGGATTCCCCGAATTATGCGTAGGGTAAAGAATTGCACCGAATTCTCTTTTTACACGAATTTTTTGGGAACGTATCTATCGTGTAAAAAGAGAATTAGGTGTATATATATTCCTGTAGGAACAAATAAAAAATTCAAAATTAAGCCAACTTTTCGAATACATACCTTTATTGTATTCCTCATCAGGACAACATCACAGCCTTTAAGCAATCTATAACAGTATAAACATATTCCCAAAAAAAACAATAATTACAATTTTTTAATTTTAACCAAACAGTATAGTGTTGGTCCATAACACTTGCAAATTTAGTAATATAAATTCGGAGAAGTTTGCAAAACGTGCCGTTCTGTATTACTTTTTTTTTTTGCTATTGCGGATGTGAACTTATAAATAAAAAAACGAGGAGTTAAAAATATTCCCTATAAGATTTTCTTGAATCATTTTCTAAAATCTCTCCCATGAAAAATTCCTGCCACCGGCCCTGCATCCAGGCATTCAGTCACCATTGATTGGTATTAAAAAAAAACTCTCTCTTACGACGAAGGCATTTTAACACGGAATTCTCTCACGAAAGCTTTTATATTAATTGCGGCAGTTACGCTCGGTTTTTCAGTGCAAGCTTAAACTCTATTTGAAGCTTAAACTTCAGCTTAACTTTTTTGTGGGTTTTACAGTGCAGGTTTAAAAGATAAGCTCAGTTTATAGTTTGGTTTAACTTGAGCAGTAAATTTATTGAGCTTAAGCTTTAGATTTCCTGATTTCTCTGATATGCTACTCATAGTGCCACTGTAAAACCCGACCAACGTATCTACGAAGCTTAAGCTTTGGAAGGGGTTTAGATAAACTTCAGTTTAAACTCGCTCTGAAAAACTGGCCGTTAAAGTGTTAAAAAGCGGAATCAGAATCGTATTTCTGTTAATTAATAACAAATTGTCGACTTTTTTTTAAATATATTTATTTTATTTACTTATTCTATTTTTAGGCGACGAATGTTATCATACATGAATCGGCATTTACCTCCTGCACCCGAATCTCGTTATTGGGTTACTGGAAATTATATTTTTGACTACAGAGATTCGAAATTTGGAATCGGTGCAATGTTGCAAGCATTTTTGGTAGGAGATCCGAAGACAGATCTTCCAATAGTAGCTTACTTTAAATTCGATACTGAAGCCCTGGGGAAATTTACTGGTCAACTAGCTGTAAGTATAGCTACATGTATGAATTCATAAATGCATGCATATACAAGATGTTTCAAAACAACTATAATTACAAATATGTATATGAAAAACCCTTTTCGGAAAATTGCAGTATTTCTAAATTCATTTTATAATTGCAAATAACTCAAGACTCTCCTTTTAGGTAAGGCAAGTTACACTTTTTTGAAAACATGCAATAAAATTACTAATTTACTCATTTTCACATTATATCAAAATCAGTTTTGATTTTTTGATATTTAGATGTAATTTATATACATTCATCGAAAATTTAAGTTGTTTAAAAATGAAATACAAATCAAAGGAAATAGTTTAGCAACAAAAATAATAATCACAGGTTTAATTAACCTATTAAGAATCGTAGTCAAAGATAAGGTTAGAAATTTTATAAGCACACTGCCCATCCATAAAAACGCAATCAGTATTAGATTAGACAGATTCCAAAAATTTCGATATTTGATGTTATCAACTCAATAGCAATATCCTCCTTTTAACAGGAAGGTTTGAAAGCTGTTGCCAGAGTCTATTATTCTGCTTTCCTAGCTAAGCTCTTGGCATTTAATCATCACTTTCTTTCCTAATCTGAGTTAAATATTAAATAGGAGTGGTATTCACTCCAAAATATACACAAAAAAAAATATGTGAAACTCCTTTGAATATATTTCGACGAATAACCAGGCAACAACAGCTTTATTTATTTCATCTAAGATCTAACATTTAATGCAATTTTTAACGGTGTTGGAATTAAATTTCGGAGACGCACATTTTTCGACCTGTCGTGTGTGCTTTGCCGAAGCTTTCCACGTTTGCTTGATAATTCTCTCTAGAAGCAATTTAAGTAGTTGATTGCCACTGGGCATGAAAATGATATCAAACGGGAACGGCAATAAACTCAAACTCAAAGTAATCAACTTCTGTTTGTAGTAGAAATGAGGCCTTTGTATTCGAGAGCACAGTAGAGGCATAAAAAGTGAGTTGTATGGGGATGCTATTATATGATTTTTGAATTAAATATATTCGGCAGAGGTATCTGAGGAATTCAGGTATATTGTATACAACTGGGTGTCCGACAGTATGAAAATTTTTGTACTCCTAATTGCAAGTCAATTCGCGTGTTCTCCTTGTTCTTTGCATAATAATATAAGTTTCCGATTAGAACAGTATTCTTTGATGGGCCAGGTATGCATGGTATAACGCCAGCTCCGCAGCCTTTGTGAGTCTTTACCCGTCAGTGTAGTAGACGACCGATTTTCGAGGAAAAAGTTAATTGGTCCGAAACAATAATACCTCACACCAATGTCTGCTTTGAGTTATAGAATTCAGACATTACCTACTCCGTATAACAAAGCAAATGATTTTTTTTGTCTTCCTGCAAACTTTTATAATAGCTGCTGACGTCACAATTTGTTATACCGAAGGCGAATAAAAACTTGGATTCGGAAAGGACCTTAATATCTTTTTCATTGCTTTCAATGAAGAACATTAGATTTATTGACTAATTTGATGATTAAATTTAATTCATCAACAAAAGCGGAACAAAAAAATATTTGGTATGATTTAATAGTAATATCAGCGTATGAGCAATGTTTCCATAGATCTAAATATTAAATTTGTGAAGTTAATTCTTCCTTTTGTCATTATGCCCATCATTCACATCTTTAACACCACCATAACCAATAGCTATTTCCCCGCTATTTGGAAAACAAGTAAGGTCATCCCTATAAAGAAACTTTAGACCGATAAGTATCTTTCAAAAGTTTTAGAGAAAATTTTATTTAAACAAATAAGTGCATTTATTGAGCAACAAAAATTATTGAGGCTCAATCTGGGTTTCGTTCCAAGCACAGCACCATCACTCTACTTTTGGATCAAATTGAAACAATAAAACAAAATGTAGAGAGAAGAGAAGCTGCTGTTCTTTGTTTACTTGATTTTTCTAAAGCCTTTGACTCAATAAATTTCAATATTCTTTGCTCAAAGTTCAAAAATCAGTACAGGTTCTCAAGTTCTGCTGTAAGGTTCATTTATTCTTATGTCTGGGGTAGGAAACAAGTAGTATTCAACGGACCAAAATTTTCTCAGAAAAGGATTTTGCTGGGTGGGGTACCACAAGGCTCGATCTTGGGACCATTGCTATTTTCACTGTATGTAAATGATGTCGTTAAGGTTCCGACGCAACTGTTCCGTCAGCCTTTATGCCAATGACATGCAATTATCCCTTTCAACGCCTTTAATCAACGCTAACGCGCAAATTGCCTCATTTAATTCAGACCTTCAGCACGTATCAGCTTGGGCTAAGTCTAATTGCTTGAATCTGAACCCGTCCAAAACCTAGACAATCGTAATTTCCAATGGAAGTATTAATACATCTACGTTATGCAGACCACTGACAGCTTCAAGAAAACATTATTTAATTATCTTGCAAGTATATACATTTTTTCGGCAATTTTTTTTTCTTTCTTTTTCTGTATAATTCCCAAATATAAATCTGTTGCTAGCTTTAGTCTTGATTGTTATATTTTTTTATTCTTTATTATATATTATTATTATATAGATTTTTTTTATTCTTTCATTCATTGTTTTTGTTTAATTTTTAATTTTTTTATTTTTTCTGGAATGAATTTTGCATCTTTTTGTTTTTTCCCGTTTTCTTTTCTCTCTTTTCTTATATTTTGATTTTGTGTTGAATTAAATTAAGAGAACTTATGTACTCATTTGTGCCTTTGTAAATAAAGAATTTATTTATTTATCTTGGCACATTCTGTAATGAAAATGTTATCTAAGGGACGAAATGTGCATATAATCGTCGTTTTAGAAAATAAACTTAACATTTTCTTATTGAACAAGATAAAAATTTCCTGTTTAATAAACTTTTCGAGATGGAAATTCTTAAGTGCTATATTCTACAAGCTAGAAAGAGAGTCTAGATTTAGTGCAGATCCTTATAAGTGTCGTATTGTTTCATCAATATTTAATTTTCAGCTGTACATTAAAGCAAGGGGTTTGCCGGATGCTATTCTTGATCGCATTCAAACGATGAACGCAGAAAGTCTTAAATTAGAGGAGCTAACCAGGATACTTGGTTCTATGAATGCTCCGATTATTAATTACACTCGCTTGCATTTGGAGTTTATAGTACAAATGGAAGGAAAGACTGTGCTGTCGTATTATTTGAATCAGAAAACCTTCCATAACTTAACGTATGGAGACCGTAAGTTTAATTTAAGAGCAGATTTATGCAAGTCGTCAATAACTCTAGCTCTAGATATTACAAATACAACAGGTTTGCGTTACTCCTTAATTTCTTAGTTTTTCAAAGTAAATATTATATGAAGCCATTGAAAAAATGCCGACTTGTGCAATCTGACTTTTAGAGGGCACTTGATCTCACTGTGTAATTTCAGTAATCAACAGAGTGAATTTCTTAATAAGAACGGACAGCCACATAAATATGCAAACAGTTCGTTGGCCATTTATGACGAAATATGCTGTGCCAACAGTGCTGGGAACATCAGCTGATGTTCTATTGCAAACAACAGTATTGACATCACTTAGAGGAAATATAACTCAACATAGAGCAACAGATGCAATAACAAGAAACCACCAAATCGATGTTAGGTACGTATAAAAACGACGAGAAAGTCATTTAATTATATCCATAATCCCTTTTAGATATTCATCATATGCGTCCTGTAAGAGTAAAAGTTACAACCCTTTCTTAAATTTAGACCACGAAATAAACAGAGAGCAGGGCCTTTTAGTTTATATTCCAATCAACAATGAATTAAGTGCAAATATAACTACGAAATGTTTAAAGTTTTCCTTTACACGAGCTGAAAATCTAACAAGTGGATTATCGTTTAAATCACGTTCGGTTACCTCGACTCAAGGCTTTATTACCAAATCAGCGCAAACGCCCTTTAAGGAGGTTATTACTCCAGAGCGAAAACATGAAATGGTAAGTACAGAACGGTTCAACACTTTTCAGGGATTGTAATTCCAAAATTGACGAAAATATCTTTTATCAATCTAAAATTTTTCCTGAATTTAAAAATATTGTGCCAAAAATTGAGATATTTGGACAAATGGAGCCAATTTAATGGAATCTAATCAAAGTTGAATGTTATAACATTAGTTAGAATTAACATTGTAAATTTGACGTTAAACTGAACCTCCTTCTTAACTTTAAAGTTTTAACTATTTTCATACTAGTTTTACTTTTCTAGTTTCAACTATTTAAATACAATATTGATGACCTCGGAGTATCAGTATCAGTCAACACAAACTTGAAGGAGTTGAATAACTACAGAATTATGCTTTTAAAATCCGAATTTATGGAAAAGTAAAATTATCACTTTTTCAAACCCATAAAATGGTAACACTTACAATTTCAGTGGATTTTCGAAAAATATGGTCATCAATGCGCTGATGTATCTTTTCGGTGTAGCTCAGCTAAGCTCTATACATATCGGAAATGACAGGAATTTTACACTACTCGTACAAAATGCAAACTTTACTAAAGTAAGTACTACTGTGCAAAATAATTTCCTGTTACAAATGTATACTTTTAGATTGAAGGTTCCCTTGGTACAACAGAAATTGGAGATGCTGAGGATAAGACTGGTCATAAAATCGATTTCAGTCTGGTGCATACAAGTAGCGATCCTGAAATCATAAAACATAAATGGAATCTCATACTCAACTTATCAAAATCAGCCAAAAATAACTGGTACAAAGTGATTGGAATAGTAAAACGGTCCGACCACAAGGAGGAACAAGACTGGAAGGTAAAAAAAAAAAAATCTAGAAATCTTTTTAACTTTTACTTAAACTTTCAAACGAAATTTAGTTCATAAAACAAATTTAAGTTATAGCAGAAATTACTGCCAACATTAATTTACAAAAGTTACCCAATTTACATCATAACCAGTGATTTAAGGCTCGGCTTCTTGTTCTTGTTTGATTAACTCGATGATGCCATCTTGTACTTCTTTAACGGCTTGATATTCGGTAAGCCCCATTCGCGTCTTATTGGATATATCCATGACACCCTCTTCAATCTCAGAGTATTTCCCAGTTGTCCCACGGATTTCCAGACCCATTCCGTTGCACACATCTGTTAGTTTTTCCATATCTCTAGCCAAATTCGGAAGCTTGATATGGACCGATGCTCTTATAGCTGTACCCAAATTTGTGGGACTTGATGTTAAGAATCCGTAGCGGTTATGATGTTGGAATTGCATGTTTTCCTCTAGAACTTTCACACCACTTACAAGGCGACTGTATACATCACCTAAAATGGTATTCGATTTAGATTTATTTGGATTATAGTATATAAAGAAAAATACATTATCTTATAATTATGTAAATCAAAATAATTGGGAAGAGAGACTTCCATGGAAGAGTAGCAAAAAGTACTGTACGATGAATCCTACTCGTAAATACAGTGAAATTTGCTATGAAGTTGCACAGCTCTAATCAAGACTGCAGCGAGTTTTCCTGTATTTACGAGTACGATTCATCGTAATCGTACTCCATGATCCGGCTACTGATTAAGTAAGTAACCACAAGGGAATTGTGGGGCCAACCAAACGCCAGCTCTACTGCAAAACTGCTACAGCTAAACAAGCAAGCTTTAGGAATGCTGATATCTATCCTCACGGAGCACAGCTCCACAAGATCGGCCGCTCAAATTACGCTGACTATAGGGGTTGCGGACAAAAGGGGATAGGAGCGTATCCTGGGCTTCATAAAGTCAACTGGTTGGATGGACCGTTGACAGCTTACAAAAGCTAAATCACCATTGCGCATTAATATAACAAAGAAGTAAAATTTGTAGGTTTGAGGTAATCTCCCACCCACGCCGGTGGTCGAGTGGGCTGAGACGCACGTCCGCAGAGTTTCTTCCACAGGACACGGCGATTTTTCTGGGTACCAATGATTGAGACCAATTCTACTAATAAGAATTGTACTTGTAAAGCCACTGGGATTGTTGCACAGTGAAAATTTCATGCGAAAAATTGTGGCTCACTTGCAACATTTGTCAGGTTAAAATTTTCCAATCTTCTCTTCCCTAATTTTTTTCTTCCGCCTAAGCTGTGCTGTGAGCATCATAGGGTTGTCCCCTGAGCTTAGGCAACACCTTAAAAAAAATCTCAGGAATTAGTAAACCGATTTTCAAAATTGTTTCAATGTTGGAACATAAGCAATATTATCTTATTCGGATTTCTGAAAAGGGATGAAGCAAAGGGAGCTGAAAATGAAAGTCGAAGAAAACCGTAGGTACTTCTGATCTCCCATCGATGTTATTCAGAGACTACGCCACGTGTACAGTTTAAATTTGACAGACTTAGTAACGCCAAAAATATATTACAGCAGAATCCTCCTGTTAAACTGTCTCCAATCGCCGATGAAATCTTCGCAGGCTGGAAACATACTACTCACAACATGCCTTCTACACCATACGGAAGATACATAGAGAGCCTCCATCTAAAATTACAGTAAATTATAATAACACGTTTTATATTATAAATAGTAAGTCAACGAAGGAAATTGGGTGTTGACGTTGCCTGATGAATTCAATAGGAAAAGTAAGCTTTTCTTTGAGGAGCCTTGAGATAAAAAAAATCAGTTCTCATCCCTAAATGGTTCTGGAAAGAAACTAAAAGTCGTAAAGAAGTTATTGCCTTTTTAACCCTCAATAATCATCATAAAAGAGGCGAACATATGGCATGTCCCTGTACAGATATTTGTACATTGGAACGAATTTCTTTTTTCATTTCTGGTGATGACGGTTGTTGTAAAATAAAAGAATTTTATCTTGCATACGAGATTAAGATAATAGTTGTAGAAGAGTCGGCGCATGGACTATATTATGAAATATTTGCTCACGGTTATCTGCGACTTTACAAGCGATAATAAATTGGAAGTGCTGGTAATAAGGAAATAAAGCCACTCCCATCCTAGTTGCCATCAATTCTGGATCCTCTGTCATCGTCGAGTCCGCTCCTCTCCACAGTCGTATCCTTCCGCCCACCAGTCGTCGGAACGGCCACATGGTTTGATTTTGTGTTCTTTCGTGGCGAATTTTTTGTCATTTCGAGGAAAAATTTGTGTTGTTTTTAGTGAACGATTTGCGTCTATCTGCGTCATGTTTTTGTCCACGTGTTTTGTTTTTCTTTGGGGAAGGAATTTTTTTATCAGCACGATTGTCGTATTGAGGGAAAGTTTTCCAGTCCTGTTGTCTCTATTTCTAGAGTTGCATTGAAAGTCATCGCCTTTTTGAGGATCAAAGGATCTCCATCTCATATCACGTTTCCGAGACTGATCGAAAAACGTGAATGAGGATAATAAAAGAGTTCACTAAAGACCGCTTAAAATTGACTGGCATACAGACGGAGCTCCTATTTGGAGGATATATATTTAAAAAAAAAGGGAAAAAGAAAAAAACGCCGAAACAAGTGGAATTTTGTGGTTTTCAGGACAACGGTTTCTAATTAGTAAACCAAAGCAAAGGTTCTTCTAAATGGCGTTCACTTACTGAAGTCAATTGGACAAACGGGATAGCAGATAATTGTTTGCAGCTATCGAATTTTTGAAGAAGCCGGCACCTGGAAATTGCGAATATATACTTGAAATACGAGTCCGAATTTTCTCCCTATTTAAAAGCCAATAAAAGAACTTTTGGCGTTTGCACTCGTCGCATTTCCCCTCGTCGTTCGAAAATCATTTTTTGAGTTTTACTTGTTTTCAAGTAAACGTACAGAAGTGTGAGCGGTCTTGTCGGAAAGGAGATAGCTGCAGCTATTTTAAATTACTACTATAATTAATTTTACAATGCAAAAGAGAGGAAAGAGGATGGTTTTAAAACTTTAATCGCCAAATTTTGA
>QYTT01088484.1:15920-44046 GCA_006980735.1 Dasypogon diadema | reverse complement strand
AATAAAAAAGCCACAGAAAAAATGTATACAGAAACATGATTAAAACAGTATTTCTTCAAAAACGGAAATCACAACAAGATTTAAAGATTAAATTAGCGCCTTTATCCCCAGTCGATCGACGAACTTTCCTCCTTTGAGCCTCTAGTGCTGGAGCTCCTTTAGCGCCTTCAAGAACCTCCTCACTTCCATGTCACTGATGTCTGAAACAAAAAGAAAATTCTAAATTACTTCCGGGCGTAAAAAACAAGGGAAAGGATATTCAAAAGCACATAACAAATTTTCAACTCGTTCAAGTTCAACTGCCTCAATATAATGTCGAAGATTACAATCGTCTTCCATAGAACGACACATTTCTCAAAAGCATACCTGTTTTCTTTACGAAAATTATTATTTCCTTCGTTGATTTCACGCGAAAACCCTCTCTCGCCTGCTGAAGTCTTCCACCGCCAAACTAGTTGCCAATATGGCTTCTCTTTGTTTATAACCGATCCTCGTTGCACATCATGACTTCCAGTATGAGAGGGACAGAACTAGGGTTTTTTTCAAAACATAAGCTAATATCTATACGGGAGCGAAGGAGAAGAACGAACAGGCCTAGGCGCAAATGCAAACTGCAAAATCATGACTGGATAACGGTTCGAATTGGGCAGATCTGTACAGTCAATGAAAAAATTATTTTGCCAATAAGTCAAAGATTTTTGGAGAAACTTTTGATTTTGAAGTGGACTGGATTCAGGCCGAAATTACATTCAGAGCTGCAGGCGTCAAGATGCAAGCGAACAGAAATAACAGTATATG
The DNA here is from genome assembly GCA_006980735.1 of Dasypogon diadema. Taxonomy (NCBI): domain Eukaryota; kingdom Metazoa; phylum Arthropoda; class Insecta; order Diptera; family Asilidae; genus Dasypogon; species Dasypogon diadema. Next base: position 43,248 of record QYTT01088484.1, on the reverse strand, counting down.
CGAAAACTTGTCTCAAATTACATCCTCAGCGACGAGGTTCATGCTGAAGCCAACTGCAATTGCCATTGTTTATAAATTAGAAAAATTCTTAATCTTTGTCGCAGCAGTTGCATCGCTGCCAACAGAAGGGAAACATTTATTAAAGTAAACAACTGCAACTGATTAACGTTAATAAAAGTGCAGAAACGGAAGAAAAAGTTATTATTATTTTATGAAGAAAAATTCGTTATAACTTTTTTCACAAGCACTAGTTGTTGAGTTCATTTCTTCAGGTCTGTTCACTTGAGGTTGGCCAGCATTAAAACAAGACGTCCTGCATCATAATTTTCAAAAATGTGTATTTCAACTTAAAAGAATAAAATAAAAAGAGATTAAACAAACTTGAATGTTTTATTTCAAATACTTTTTCTCCTGAGTGTACCCTAAAAAATGTCAAAGCTTCTTTCCGGGGTGCAGGGGAAACTGAGTCTCCTTTCCAGTGGAAAAGGTGGGGAACTGGCCTACATACATTCCAGAAAATTTGCCTGCTGCCGATCATGGTCCCCTGGTGTTTTTCGAGATTTTCGGTTTTTAGGTGGTTTTTAGCCAAATTTTGCAAAAACACCCGGGGACCATAATCGACAGTAGGCAAATTTTCCGGTTGTTTTTGCCCATTGAGAATGACATTTTCAGAAGAAAAAAGCCCCAAATTCATGAAAATAAGACAGGATTTAATTAAAAGAGGAAAATCCAGTTGGAAAAGGATTTATTTTACTCGATAAATTTACATTTTCTGACTTATTTCTAAAGGAAAGTACACTAGAAAACTAATTTACACAGCAGATAAACTTGAAAAAGACACACAGAAAAAATTGTATACAGAAATATGGCAGCGATTAAAAAATTATTCCTTCAAAAAATCACAACAAAATATTTATAAACAGCGTCGTTATCAGCAGTCGATTGATGAATTTTCCCCCTCTGAGCATCAGTCCTGGAGTCCCTTTAGCGCCTGCGAGAAACTGCTCACATCCACGTCAAGAATATCTGCAACAAAACGAAAATTTTAAATTATTTCAAAACGCACAAAACAAGAGAAATTATTGAAAAGCACAACACAACAAATTTTCAACACGTTCAGCTGCCTCAAGTATGTTTGTTGGCATTTCTGTTTTGTGATGTTAAAACCACCTTCCCTTCTCAAAAACACACCTGTTTTCTCCAGAAAATTATTATTTTTCTTCAATAATTCCATTCAAATCCTTTCATGGCTGCCGAAGAGTCTTTTTCTGCCAAAAATCGTTCGTTGTCATTGACAATTTGTTTATAACTGATCCTCCTGGTACATCATTCCAATATGAAAGAGGCAGAACTAGAGCTGTTTCCAAAATATAAACTAATGCCTAGACGGGAGCGAAAGAGAGAAAAGAACAAGGCCAGTACAACTGCAAACTGCAAGATCATGACTGGATAACGGTTTGAATTGGGCAGTTCTGTACAGTCAATGAAAAAATTATTTTGCCAATAAATCAGAGATCCTCGGAGAAACTTCTTGAATTTGAGGTGGATTGGATTCAAGAAGCAGACGATGAATGACAAGTTATTTGCAACGAATTGGTTGGGTAAATGAGGGAAATAGCAAAACTTTCCATTCGAATTAGAAATAGATTAAATCCCGAAGATGTGAAAAAAGCAGTTTCTTTAATTTTATTGTTTCAATTTCGTCATATTTTAGGCAGTTAGATTTGTCTAGATTTGTATAAATCCTTCTTTTTAAACTAGAAATGCAAAATAAGGAGAACTTTCTAAAATATTCTACTAAGTCGTGTTTTTTAGGGTAATATCAGCGCCGATTGGGAATGTGTTCTTTGTGAAACGAACTATTTATCATCCATACTAATATTATAAATGCGAAAGTAACTCTGTCTGTCTGTTACGCTTTCACGCCTAAACCGCTGAACCGATTTGGATGAAATTTGATACAGGGATAGATTAGCCTTTGGAGAAGGACATAGGCTACCTTTTGTCGCGAAGTGGGTGAAATAGGGGATGAAAGTTTGTATGGGAGTCCGTCATTATTGAAGATAAGAAAGACCATGAAACTTTGATAAATTCCAGATCCCACTTAAATAAGGAATCCATCGCGAGTAGGGAGTCCAAAAAGATATTTCCTGCCGTTGAATTTGAAGTCAAGAATATAAAAAATGTGTTTGTTTGGTAAAGTCCCCTAAAACTTCTGAATGTTGTTTTCAACATGTCCTCTCGTGCATTATCACCGATCGTTATCGTCAGTTTTCCAATTGAATTTCAGCATGCAAGAGGGGCGAGCACTTTAATATTTCAAACTCAAACGATAGTGAAGAGAAGCGGCGAATGGACCCAAATCAGATCACTACCAGATCAATATAATATTCGCGATACCAAATGCATTTCCCCATTATTTGTTCTTAAACGAATCCCGCTGTTTCGAGACGGAAATTTTTTTAAAAATTTACAACTTCAAAGTGCCAACAAACTTACGGGGGAAGGCTCCCAACCCGAAGACGCCGATTTTTATTAAACTTTGCAGAATCATAATTCTACAGGAGACATGTAATAATATGTTTTCAAAAGTGATGTAAAGTCGCCCCTTCGGCGAAGAGGGGATCCCAAATTTCAAAAACGGGCAGAATTGGGTGTATTTAAGTACCAATATCTCATCTATTGAGTTAGATATTGACAAAATTTCATTATGTTTGTAAAATACTTTCATTAAAGTCAATGCACCCAATTTTGCTATTACTCATGCTGTTGTGATAGTTTGACGTTAACAAATTGTGGGGTGGTTTTACAATTTAAAAATCGATACATTATCTTTGTGATTAATATTTTGACAAGTTATACTATAAAAAGCGAAACATTTACGGGTAAAGCATGGAAATAAAAACTAAGAAACGGCTGTAAAATTGGGAAATGTGAAGCACTTGTTTCACACAAACAAATTCTTCCACTACAAACGCAAGTAGTCAGTATCGTATTAGAAATAGGCGGATGTGAGAGAGGGGTAAAGTACATTTCTTAGTCCACAAACCCCTAAAAACATGTTTAGCTATTCTAGGGAACCTGAAAAATTATATACAACTTTATTTGTGAACTTTTACATTTGATTGGGAATTTTAGAAAGTTCTAAATAGTATTTTAAAAATGGAAGATACAAGATCCGGTAATGTTCTTAAATTATTTTTATCATCATTTAACGCGAGTGATGAACCATTAAGACTTCCTAATAACAAGATCTATTAACGATATCACTTTAGAAGCCGAAGACAAGTTTAGTTTTGAATTTCTTCAGCCATTTAAACCTCATTCAATCGATATTGAAGCCTTTTCCCCGGAGGAATTACAGGAAGACTTAGAAGAAGCGGAAGAAGGTTGTGTTGAAGGTGAATGGGGTGTAATTGGTCTGGATTAACAAAAGCGAGCAATTGCTTATTGAAGAAGTGGAACATCAAAGCTATTATCACTTGGAAGTGTGAGAAATAAATTTAAAATAGTTAAATCAATTTCTCAATTATACAGGGCACAACGGAAACGGAGCGGAAACAACAAGGCAAATGTGAAATCAATTTGATCACTAACACATAGAACTTCCGGTTCACTTTACAGTGTACAAATTGACAGCTTTTGTTAACCCACGGTATACAGAACACAAGAGGTCTGTTCGTCTACCCAAAGTTTTGTAAAATTTTGTAAAACTTTATGCTAAAATGCGTTTTCTTACTCTTTGGGCTGGGGAAATTTTACTACGTCATCCGTAAAGTTTTATAATGGAAAATTTTTTGGGTTTGACTGCCAGTGTCACTACCTACTTGACGACAGTGAAAAATTAATAGGAGAAAAGTTCTGATATTGTACTTTGGGTTAAAATTACAAAAATTTAGTAAAATATAGAAATATTTCCGATTGCCCGAACTTATTTGCGAGGGCATTAAACAGCTCTCTTGTAATGCGGAAATGACGCCTAAACTCCACCTCTGTATATTTAGGGACTACATCTTCTATGTATAATGTTATGCAGTTCCTACTTTCTTTTTGTCCCTGCCATCTCACACTCAAAATTTCGTCCTCGACTTCACTACTTTTTTCAATATTTAACAAATTGATTGCTTCCTCAATAATCTCGTCAAATTCATCTTCACTTGAACTGCTATCACTTTCGCAAATAAGTATCTTTAAAACTTCCTCCTTTTCCATCTTTTTATTTAAAAATCACAAATTATTTCACAAATCCAATATAACAAAAGCCACTTCCTACAAACGTCAAAATCTTTTGACGTAAAGTTTTAGTCCAAAGCCGTTTTCTTACTTCAGACACATTATACCCCCACTCCTCATAAAGTTTTCGTAAAATAATATTTTAGCCCAAAGTAGAAGAACAGACCTAATATCTCTAGGCTATGGAAAATAGCGAAAAGAAATTAAAGAAGAGTGCCACAATCATTTGACATAAAGTTTTACCCCAAAAACGTTTTCTTACTTCAGACACATTATACCCCCACTTCACATAAAGTGTTCCCCAAATAATTTTTTAGCCCAAAGTAGAGGAACAGACCTAAGGTATGGTCGATGACGTCACCTCGACAAAATCGCATATGCTGATTTTAAGCAATTTAGGAATTAAATAAATAGTTAAATACAATTTTCATTTATATCTTTGTAATAATGTCCCCCTGACAATACTCTAGCATATTTAATTCATGACTAATTTTTGCATTTTTCAACAATATAACCAAAAATTCCTTAAAATTCATAGAAAACTATGACGCAGTAATGTCACGTAAACAAAAATTACGGCACCTGTACTTGGGTTTACCACACCTTGTGTTCTCTATACCGTGGGGTTAACACAGGAAATTTTGTATGAATTTTTTTAGACCAAGATGTCAAACACGTACACACATTAAAAAAATTTTTAGCTTAACCTAAGTTACATGGATTTTGCTCTGTTGTTCCTCTGATTCTCTGTTCTCTCCTCGAAAATTGGGATAGGCCAAAACCCCCGGAACTATAAAACACAAGCCGCGAAGCAGAAATTGCAACTCACACATGAAATGCTTTTTATGAACGTCTTAATATAGAGGAAGTAGACCGATGACTCATGTTCGGACTACTTTCCTCTTTATTCCTATCTTAAAAGCGTTCATAAAAAACTATTTCATACATGTGCAAATCCTACTTCATGGCTTGTGTTTTATAGTCCCGGGGGTTTTGGATAGGCCCTAAATATTGAAATGTTGATTCTTATAAGAGACATGTCAGACAATTTAAGGAACAGTACGCTTATTCCGGTGGCTGTTCATGGTGTTGGAAAAAGAGGGAAGTGCACTTAAGCTACAGGACGTCAAACAAACGGTCAAACACGGGAGCGGATCTATTATTCCCTGGGAATGCTTTACAGTTTCTGTCTGGACCCGGTACAATTCATCGCATTAAGGTGATAATGGACCGATACTTGTATAAAAATATTTTACAGCGGCACCTGCCAGATATGTTTAATAAAATGCCATTTAGGAAGGACGATGTGATATTTTAGCACGATCGAGATCCTAAGCACACTTCAAAAATTATGCAAAAATGGCTACAAAACAAGGAATTTCAGGTTTTGGAATGGGCAGCGCAAAGGCCTGATTTAAACCCTGTTGAAAATTTATGGACACATTTAAACAAACAAAAAGGTTGGCTGTAGAGTATGACTCACCTCCGTCATCAGAGGCTGTACTTTGGGAAAGAATCCAGGAGCAGTGGAATCGGATTTTCCCAGATTTGTGCGAGAAGCTTGTTTGCAGCATGCCACAACACTTAGAGTCTATTATCAAAGCAAAGGGCTTATGGACAAAATATTAATTCATAACTATCTTTTGTCACAACAAGTAAATAATTTGGGGAAAAGACAACAATTTCTAAAGAGAACAGAATAAGGGTTTAGGCACCAGCCAGGCGCGACAAAAGGGATCGTTGCGCAAAACTTCAAAGAGAATAGTCTGCGCAGGATTTATTATAAATCATAAATCTTTTTTCTTTCAAAGGATATAGGCAGATTTGTTTATTTAGGTTCGTTAGGGAAAAGTAAAAAATGTGCGCATATGTTTTGCTATTTAAGCAAGGGTTCAAGGGTACAATTAAGGATGCGAAAATGTAAACGTACCGAGGTGTCAACGACACGAGATCTTCCTTTCCTTTCATTCGAAGTATATCTTTCGGGTGAAAAACAAGTGAATAGTAAATATAATAAGTTGACTAATTAATTGAAGGAAGATTTAGGTGGGTAATTGCATGAGTCCTTATTTAGTTATAAATTTTACAGATTTTAATTATGAATGAGTGATTTGTGTGACGGGTCCGATCGGTCATCCATGGTGTGTCCGGGGTAGTCCGATTGCGATCCTTTGTGTATGAGATTAACTGGTGGCGCCTGATACCTTGTCCGTTAATCTCAATTGACGCGAGTGCACGCCTGTTCCGTAAAGGATGCAGCCTCGTTTGTGTGTGGGAATCCACAGCGCCGCTGTCCGCTGTGGGTCTCGAATGTTCAATTAGAAAACCCACTGAGTAGTCTTTACTCAAAAGTCCTTTTTCTCTTCTTTGCAGGGTGTTACACTCCTACAATCCTCTATTAATCATGAGTCCTTATTTGGCCTAAGACTTTAGTAGTTGTGAAGGATAAAGACGTATGTCCCGAACCAAAAAATATTGATTAACACTTCCCAGTAGAACTCAACGTTTTTTTTATACAAAACAGTCGGTCCAGTTAACTTCCTTAAAAAATTTATTAAGACCGAACGAATTTCAGTTTCGAGCAATAGGTCAAAAATCACAGACCTAATGTTGCCTAAGCTTAGGGGACAATCCTGTGATGCACATAGTACAGCTTAGGCGGAAGGAAATTTTGAGAAAGAGAAAGTTGGGAATTATAATATGATAAATATTGCTGAGCATTGAGGGGTGCTCCATAAACTCTTTGCTTAACTGGGATGAATTCACAAACGATTTCCCAAACATGAATTTTAATTCCCCTTCCCGTTTTTTTCTGGAAATTTCTGCTATTTCACAATATATCTTTAGAAAACACATCACGCACGACACATTACACTTTTAAAAATTTATAAATTGGAAAGTCCCTGTTCTGACAAACAGGGAAACACCCAAAAATAAATCGTATACTTTGTAAAAAAAATAATAATAAAAAAAACTCTTAAGTTAATTTCAACTTTTACTACTTTTAATTTGGGCAAAATTGAGTTTATTATGTAAAGATTGTTTTCTATGTTTCAGTTTTTGAAGAGAAATATATTTGGATCTATTAACTTATCAACTTCTACTTACTCCTAGGCAATATTGAGTTGTTTCTCTTTATAACCTGAATAAAAGGAAGTAAATAAAATAAAATAAATTATGTAAATTAAAATAAATAATTATGATTTTGCGTAATTTAATTTTGACTCGCGAACCAAATTACTTGTACAAGCAAATTAGATTTTTCTCAATCAAGTGGGACATTTTCTTTAACTGTGCCGTGATTTTGCTCTAGATCTAGTGAGCACCAATTTTTTTGTTCAATCCATCAAATTTTGGAACTATCTTTCACTTGAATTGAGGAAGCACAGTAGCAAAAATAACTTTCGAGTTAATTTGTTTGAACATTTGCGATTTGTCTAAAATTTCAGTTATATCATTTGAGGATGTGTTAAACTCGAAGATCTTGTTTTGATTGCCTGAATCTGGTTAATTTAGTGTAGGTGTAAATCTTTAATTGAGTAAATATTTAAGAATTTCGTAAATTTTAAGGAATTTAATTATGTAAATCGTTTCGTATTTCCTTTTTCATTAATTCTCTATGGGTGTCGGTAGGAATTTATCTAGAAGGGGGGGGGGCAACATTTTAAACAAAATCTCACATCGGGGGCTTATGGTGAAAATCTTAAATACCACATTTTTCATTAACAATTTTTGTTTTATTTCATAAAAAGGAAGACGAATAAAAATCGCATTACCCTGACATAAAATTTTCCAAATTTGTTTTTTTTTGTGGGTTTTTAACTCTAATACATACAGAATTCCAGATTTTGTCACTACAAGTCAACATTTTTTAGGTCTTTTGCCAAATTTCATAATTTTTCCTAGTTTAAAAACTCTAAAGTTTGTATTAAATGTTTAAATAATTGATGCCCTGCATTTCTTTCGTTAGGTGCTGTTTACACACATTCGAAAATTGTCCGAGAAGGATACGTTTACCTTTTTGTAATACAACATAAAACAGATCCTTGCACTGAAAAAAAAACATTCTTCGGAGGGAAAATGAAAATATTTCCCATTTATAATTCGGGAGAAATATAGATTTTAAATAGATTTAAAATATCGCTTTTAGAGTAAACATTTCGAATTTTAATCAAGCGAAGTTGGTTAAAATTGCTTTTTGAAACACTTTATAGAACCGAGAAATGTAAATTTCAAGCGATGGTAAATTTTAAAGCATTATTATTTTAACAATCCTACGATATTGACAGGAAAAGAAGCCAATGGATGGGTCTGGAATCGAACCAGCGATCTACCGATTACCGGTCACCATGAACACCCGACCGAAAATGAGGAGGTCGTTGGTTCGATTCCAGTCCCGCCCACTGGCTTTTTTCGTACCAATCTCGTAGGATGGTTAAAATAAACGCTTTGAAAGTTACCATCACATAAAATATCAGTTAATTGAACCCTTCCTGAATGCTTTCAAAAGAAAATAATTATTTATAGTCGACGCAGCGAAAATAGCGAAGCAACTTTGTCAATAGTAGTGCACACCTACATTGAAAAGGTACATTTGAAATGTTCCTAGATTTAATGCAGTTATTAACAAGATTTGCCATTTTAGAATCTATTTCCTATACGACTTTCGTAAACTGCAAATATTTCGCAGAATTCAGTAATATGGGCATAACTAAAACACTCTGGGAGTTAATAGCTGAGTAATCATCACTGAAAGCTGACGATATAAAAGCGAACTCTTTTGTTCTTTGTTTTGTATCCCAAAAAACTTAAAATTATAAAAAGATATAAAAAGTTCAGTGTAGTGCATTTTTGGAAATTCGAAATATTTTTTTTACGCTGATACCAAAGCTCAGGGTATACCCTATGATGCTAAGCACAGCCTTGGAAGGAAGGAAAGAAAATGAGGATATGGAATATCAGAAATTTAACAATAATATTTTTCTAATTATTTCGACGAGTAAACATAAAAGTTTGACTCCAAGAAACATTGGAATAGTTTTTGTCAATATGTGCCACCGGTCAGAGAAGGCAAGTGCCCCCCCCCCCTCTTTGCCCTACCTTGCCGACGAACATGATTCCCTTGCACACATAATATTAAGATTTTCTCTTGCATATAAATAAATAGTTTGAATAATTTGGATTTGTACATGTAGAAGTAAACAAATAATTGTGACTAAAAAATACATTTATAATGTTAACTAAAGTAAAAACTTATAAATATTTTTTCTCAAGAAACTTTAAATAAAAATACCAATTTCTAATTTTAAACTTTGTAAAGTTTTCATATTTCTAGTGGAAACTTTGTTTTCCAAACAGAACTAAAAGCACATAACATTGAAATCAATATATTTGATGAAATGATTGATGGTATTTATTTAAAGTATATTTCCTGGGTTGACGAAAGATTCTAAAATATTCAAGGTACATTTTTCCTTATAAATACTTTCGCAATCACTGTTAGATGACATCATAATATTGCTGAGATCATCCTTAATTCCATCGATAGTTGGAAACCTATAACGTGTAAAAATGATAAGTAATATTCTAATAAGAGATAAAAATGTCTTTTACGTAAATAAAATTCGTATAATATCTTGTATTAATGAATATCCCTCTGGAAGCAAATACATCTTTGATTCACAAATAGATCTTAGGATACAAGATTTCATATCAAAACCGAATCTGTAAGGAAATTAAAAAAAAAATAAACATAAATTTTTCGTTTAAATTAATTAAATTGTTTTTAGTACATTTCACCGATGCCTTCTAGATGATAGTATAAATCACGTCGTTGACGATGCGCTAACGAATACTTCCACGTTGGTTTAACATATTTATAGTTTGTCCATTTCTCTTTGTATGGTGTCTTGTTGCTCCAAATATTTACTGAATCTTTTCTGTCCCAGTCTGTCCAATTTTTCTTAATCTCATAATTATTGTAAAGGTATTTATCTTTCCAAGAGTGCTGAAAATTTGAAAATTGATTCCACTGAATTTGAGGTAATTTAAAAAAAAATTAAATTTTTTAGATCTTTAAATTTGACTTTTTTTGTACTTAGATTAGATGTGTTCCCTGGGGATCAAGTTATTAATATTTTGAAGATTGACCGAGTGTATGTGTAATGCTTTAATTTTAATGTTTTAAGGGGAATTATACTGTTCTTATGGTGTTTTTTTCAATAACGGATAATGTAGTATAGTTCGAGGGTCATTTCAAAAATAACGCACACTATTTTACTGTGAAAAGTTAAAATTTATTTTATATATTACTTTACAGTCCCCCTGTAATGTCGTCCTCCTGCTTCTCGATCACTGATTCCCACAATCTTGGAAGGTTTTATATGCCATTAAGCTCACCTGGATAATGTATTAGAAAGCTCTTTTAGGCCTATGGCACACGAGCGCTAAATGGACACGTGTGATAGTGCAAATCAGACCTTTAATGGACAAGCGCAATTTTCGGCCTACGCAAAAGTTCTGTGCTTCCCTATTGTCAAGCAATTTTTTACTGTCACACGCTTCCATTTGTATGCTCGTGTAACATTGGCCTTAGAGAGGGAAAACGCAGCTCACGCAATGGCTCCTTTAACTTTGGGAACAAGTCACAGTCTTGCGGGCTCATGTCTGGGCTGTATGGTAGGTGAGGCAAGATCTTCCACTCGCACTGGCGCAATAAATGAACAACAATGTTCCCGGCCCGATATGAGGGCGTGCATTATCATGCGAAATCAGTGGCTTACGAGTGATCAAGTCAGATCGTTTTTTGGGTCGGGAGGAGGATAGGCTTCTCCTTTGACTGAGATTTGATCTCCGGTTCGAAGTCTCTAACCAACGTTTCATCAATGACGATTACTCGAAAAAGGAGTGCATTACCTTTGACGGGAAATCTTTGTTTCAATAGTGGTGCCGTGTCTAAACGTTTTTCCTTCTGTTCAGTAGTCAAATCGTGAGAGACTCAACGGGCCAACATTTCTCTTTTCACCAAAACATTTTTAAAAATGCGGAAAACAGATGTGGTTGAAACTCCTCTAGCACAGAATATCAACCTCACACGTTGCTCGACGATCTTCATCGAGAAAATCCGACACAAGCTTCACACTTCGCTCGTCAATTGATATTCTTGGCCTTCCAAGGTGTGGATCATCTCTTGTCTGGTATTTGCCACGTAAAGTTTTAATTTCAATTAAGCGTTCTGGATCTTCGACTGTCACAGTACCCGAGACACCTGCAAACGCCAGTTCTCTTTATCATCCAACAAAAACTTCTAGGACTAGGATTAATCAGTGTTTCCAATGTGTGCATTACTTTTTAAATGACCCAAGTATATCACATTACCCACCCATTAATTTTTCATATTTATAGATCATTTAAAAACATGCCAATAAAGGTAAAAATGTAAAAAAAAATAGGATTCGGAACTGATGGCAAAAGCAATAGAAGCAATTAAATGTGGGAACATGGGTATGTCCTTAGTGGCAAAGTCACCTGGAGTTCCACATTCCTCTCTACAGCGAATGGTCAGAAGCGGGAAATCTATTCATGAGCTTTTATCGACTGTATTGGGACGTTAGCCGGCCCCTAATCGAATTATTGAAAATGAGCCTCTTGAAAATTTTAATGGAAATGGAGTCCACTTCTTTGGTCTAACCAGAAAATAATATTCCAAATAATTTTTTTGTTATAAAAAAATGTGATGGTAAGGGCGGGTTGTATGCCTTTTGTAGAAGACACAAAGAATACTAAGTATGCATATACTTCGTGTGTAAAATGCAGCCGTTCGTAAGACTTTCATGGGGCTTTTAAAAGTCAACTATATAATGACGAAATTAGTACATTTACTTGAGCGAAGCTATTCTAGGAATTTTTTTGAAATTTTTGTGAAAAACATTTTAAAAGGGGAAAGATCCAGAAGAACAGTGTACAGACCGATAGACACATAATTCATCTAACTAAAGTCGATTCACATAAGTCCACTGTGGATATTTGGAAGAAAGTTTTTTCAGAAAATCCCAAGAAATTATGCGTGTGAAGTGTTAGAAGTGGATTAACCGAAGTAGCAGAATATTTGGAAGAGTTGCCAGGAAGAAACCTCTTACTGCCGGTGCTACCAAAGGAAAATGCATTGCAAGAGAACACCAACACTGGACGGTTCACCAATGAAAAAATATTCTTCGATCCGACTAAACATAAATCAAAATGTTCGGTTCGGATGAGAAACGTTACATTCGACGCCCTCCCTGTTAGGAATTTTATCAGAGATATACAAAAAAAAAACTATGAAATATGACAGTGGGTCAATCATCCTATGGGGATGTTTTTCTTGGAACGATGTTCATAGGATACAGGGAATAATGGACCAATACGTGTATGTTGGTATACCGAACACTGTTATGGGGCCTTATTCGGAAGAAAGCTTATCAGTGGCTTTGGAAACATGACAACGATCCGAAGCATACGGCTAAGAGTGTTAAAAAGTCGCTTTCCGATCATTCTGTGGATGTATTATCATGACCATCATCTAGTCCCGATTTAAACCCCATAAAAAAGCTGTGGATTGAAATCAAGAGGAAAATCGGCGGCAGAAGGTACAAAAATGTAGATGATCTCTACAACAAGCTTGGGAAAGTGTTTGTGTTGATACCTGTAGGATTTTAATCAGGCCCATGCCAAAGCCTGCAATTCAGGCGGATGGACATGCAACAAAATATTTATAGTAAAAGTCCAGAGGAAATGAATTATATAATATTTTTTATGCCTAAAGTTTTGTTTTCAATTAAGTTTCCACAAAGAAAAATGTTATTTTTCAGTTTTTTGTTAATATATAAAAATATGGATGTACTAAACATTGCTATGTTTTCAAAAGTGATTATCTTTCGTATAATGAATAGATATTAAAAACAAAACAAACAACAAGAAGCAAAAATACAGTATTATAACATTATCCGTTCCCAATTTAATTTCCGCCACTGTATATCAAACCAAATGAAATGAATTGAAAAAAAAAATATTTACACCTTTTATTTGGAACAATTTTTTAAAATTTTATGGAATCTTGTTTTGCTTTTCAGATAACGTGGTATAATATACCACATTTTCCGCCTAGAGTACACCACATTACTCGCCAAGTTTTAAAAATTCAATTTCGTATATAATATCATGCTTTTTCTAATAATCTTCCAAAAATTTAAGAAAATGGTTCAATTCTAATGAAATACAGTATTTGATTAGTAATTGTGTTTAGTTTGGTTGATTTTGTTTTTATTTTTTACCAATAATGGTATAAGTATACCACATTAGTCGAACTTACTATGAAAATACAAAATGTAGCCAATCGTAATTTTTTAATTTTCAACAGTTTTAAAGGTGACAGGAAATGTAAAAGGGTTGCTTTTTTCTAAACTAAAGCCGTGTACCCGTACATTGTTTTGTATATCCCTTAGATTATATAACAAAGACAGGATAGGCCACAACTTTCATATATACTGTAGATGTGACTCAAGAAGTAAGCCGGTCGCATTGTGTTTATTTGACATTTCTAACTTTATTTGACGTTTCTGAAATGTAAACATACAGGTCCCAGGAAGAATTGTAAAGTTTTTCACAGTTTAGGCGAAAACTAAACTAATACACATTTAAAATAGTGTTCTGTATATAATAATAAGTGGTGAAAATTATCTATGAGCTTTAGATTTTGTAAAATTATCTGTCTTGAATAAATAATTTACCAAAATGAAGTGTGCGATGCTGTGATGCAAAAACTATAACCAAGATTGCAGTGTTGAATCATTTTCCCGGCAAGTTGAGATGTTTTAAGGCAAGGTTTTCTGAAATTTTTTTGAAAAAATCGTTTTTTTTGTTGCATTTTCTGAAAGGTATAAGTATCTAGAATGTTAGTGTGAAAGGGTTTTTTGATCCGCGCATATAAAAAGTTTCTACAGCCTATTGAAAGTAGCGATGTTTCGGCTCAGGTAGAAAACTTGTCACATTGTATCACTCGTCCTCAAAACGATTTCTATTTTCCATATAAGAGTACAGCCTTTAAGAAGAACATAGTTATGTAAGTTAAATGTAAATGGCACCAGGGTTTAGATATAGAACTCCGTATGCTTGTTTGTACACTCGAATATTTAGTGGCACATAGTCAGTCAAATATTCTTTAAAACAAAAACTTTAAATATTTTTTTCTCGAAACACGATTTTTCAAAACTGTGTCGGTTCTAGTTTTAAAACGGTTCGATCGATTGGCTTTTAGGTTTGTTTTTCTTAAAGTAGACACTTTCTATGGGAGCTTATACCTATAATATATATAAATAAAAAATTTCAATATTTACTATTTTTTTAAAGCCATATAAAGTGCAAAAAAATTAGGAAAATCGCAATATTAATTTCGAGTAAGCACTATTTCGTCCAATTTAAAGTTATTTACAGGAGTAAGTAAGTTATTTATAAGAGTAAGTAAGAACATAGGTATAGTATCCCACAAATTTTACGTGTCTAATGAATATAAACGATTTTGAATTCTGACCATCCCTGTGGGAGCTAGATTCGACGCTATTTCGAATTTTTTAAACAAAAACGATTTTTACATATAGTTTAATTTTTATCCTTAAATAAATAGTTCATATATCTTTTCTTTTTCCCCACAAAAAATTCCAAATTTCACGTAATTTTTGTTCAATTTTGAGTAAACCTCCCCTTAATAAATATGTAAGGTTGTATTTAAATATAACGAATGATAAAAATTAGTATCACACATCGGAAATGGTAGAAAAGATAAAAAGTTTTAGATCAAGTACTATTTGTTTACATGGGAAGTTTTGTGAGGGATATTGTCAGGGATAGTCCGATTATTCTTTGTGCCAAAAGTTGGGGCGCACTCAAATTTTAAGTTATTGAAAATACCCCACCCTAATAAAGTGAAATATTTACTACGATTATGACAAAAACGAACACTAACACAGTACACTAACACAATAGCAGCGGCTTACTCAAAACCCCAGGGCAAAACCCCCGGGATATATAAACCTACAAGCCGTGAACCAGAAAAAATAACGCACACAACTACTACGAGGTTTAGGCCCAAAATTCAGATCAAATTGCATTGACTCTTATGGGAGAATGGAAATTTTTTTAGTTGAAACTGGAGTAGCTCCGCAACTATCCTTCCTACTTACAAATAGTCTTCTAGAAATTTTAAGTCTAATATATCTACTTTCTTTTGGTGTAAAAATAATTATATTATATAAATCGTTATTATGCACATTTATAACAATTTTTCTTGCAAGTGCGCTGACAACAGGACCGTGAGCTCTGACTCGCTTTCTGCTGGCTGTCGCTGGTATATAAGAGAAAAATGGTTAGAGTTTCGTTTGAACTGAAAATTTTATGTAATTTTTCTAGACAAGACATATTAAATTGTATATCATTAGAAAGGCAAAAAACTGGGTCAGGCCTGGAGACTCTCGGAGCGAGCCTTTAGGAAGACCTCAGCACGGATACTCGTCTCTCATTAGGACGAGATCCGTGGCGAGGTTTCCTGAGGGTGAGAGCTCCTCCTGACTTTCATCAGCCTCTCATCAGGGCTGAGTGACAAGTCGGGAGGAATACTTTCGCGCCTCCTGTGAGATCTCCCGGCTGGCTCAGTCTAGAGCATGAGGCTCACCTGAGTCTCAACTCTGGCCTACACGGCTAACTCCCTGAAGCCCAGATGCCACCACGCCCTACACCTAGTCCCATTACAAGCTTTAATTGCTTAGAAGATAATTTTGCCGTAGAATGAATAGTTTAGGCACTATCAGGTAATGAAAAAAAGTTTTATCGTGTGGTCCATAAGAATCAATGTAATTTGACTAAATTCGGGGACCATACCTTCACATAGAGAATTTCTGCTTCATGGCTTGTAAAGTATATATCCCGGGGATTTTGGTTTACTCCATCTGTCATTAGGGCCTATCCCATCTTTGTTATATAATCTAAGGTATATCCATGTTTCCGACTACTCGTGTACTCGTACTGTACCCGGATCAAAAGCTTATTTTGCGAAATTTAATTCGATTTTGGGCTTACGAAATTTTTTCCAACTCTAGTGACATGAGTTTATGAGAAAGAAACGAACTGCACCAATAAATCCAAATTTGGATTTTATTTAGAAGTCCTTTTGTTATATGCAATTAGAAACTAAATCTTAAGCGATTTCATCGTCTAAATTAAATTCGATTGTACTAAATACTTTGGACTTAATTTTGAATAATGGTTGCAAAGTACTCAGATTCCTGTGTACCTGGGTACCAGTAAAATCGTAAAATTATTCAGCTGGACGTTGTCATAGGCGGAAATAAAATTTAATAACTTTTATCTCAGGACTTAAAAGTTAAGGTCTCAAAATAACTTAAATTTTGTCGTGTGGGTACTTTTCTTTTATGACTCTCAAGGATCTTAAAATGACTCATTTTTGATCCATTCAAAAATAAACGTCTTGACTTTAAAATAAAAGTTCCCAAATCTTTTATTTTGACTATTTAAAATACAAGTCAAGACTTTTATTTTGGGACCTCAATTATGAAAATCTTGAAGTAACTCTTATATGAAAAACAAAAACTAAATTTTAACCTTTATAAGTAACTCTTATTTGACTTTTATGACATATAGTTGTTGGGCTACTTTTTACTTTGCTAACTTTTCACAAAAACACAAATATTTGCAAAATTTTCAGTGGAATGCTTATAAAAATGACGCAAAATTTGATATCAGTTGAAATTATAATTTTTACCATAAGTTTTTTTTTGTTATTTTTAAATTAATCGAAAATATATTTATTCATTAAGTCTAGTAAGCTATTAAATTTACCTCATTTGGATAATACTCTTGATATTCTTTGTAAATTCGATTGTGAATATTTATAGGTTCTTTAATATTATGAAAGGGGTTCCAGTTATTATTTTTTATCCAAATTGTTCCGGCTTCACTAAGCAAGGGATGGTGTACCGATGAATTTGCAGCAGACATCATGACACTCGGATTAAATTTTTGATTACTTTCTGGTGGTTGTTTCATCTTAACTTTCATTGGAGCTTTAGTTGAAGGCTTCCGATATTTTTTAGGATACCACTCTTCAAGCATCGTTTGCAGAGGATAGTACAAACTTAATTCTAGACTAAGATTTACTCCTCTTGGATATTTCACAATTAATGATTTTCCTGTAGCCACTGTAATTTTCACTGCAGCATAATTTGGAAACACTATAAATCGTTTTTTACGTAAAAATACTTTTTCAAAAGAATTTCGATATTTTGAACAATTCACATTTGTCGCAAGCACACAATCAAAGGAGGAAATCAGTAAAAGAATTAAAAATACTATAAATATTTTCATTTTGATTTGCAATTACAGTTGATCCGACTTGAAAACTTTTCTCTTACTGACCACAATCATCTGAAATAAGATATCAAATCCAGTGCAATGCACGACTTAGATTGTTAGTATAGTAATTAGAGCACCACGACTTTTGGATTGTTGTTTTGTGTGTGTTTACTTATTTTGTTACTCCCATTAGAGGGTCTGGTGTTGAAAAAAATTGAAAGAGGTCACCAAATTCTTACATTATATCTTATTTAATGCAAGTTAATAACAAATTGTATTTATAAATAATAGTTCTTAGCAAAAAAAAAAATCCATTTCCTTTACACAAGACACAAAAATTCCAATTTTCTTACAAACATCTTAAATTTGTTGTCGAATTAAGCCTTGACTTAATCGACCCATTACGGATCATAGACGCAGATAAAGAAACTAATCTATTTCTTGTTAAATATTAAGTGGTCCTATTATTTAACGTGGATTTCAGACCACATAATAGTTATAGGGTCATTCCATGATAGATCGTCAGGCTTGTATGGGATCGTCTGAATTGAACCTCTCCGATTGGCTTGAAATATTATAAATATATTACTGCTTATGAGGTAAGTCTATAATCAGAATAATTTTAAAAAATAATCGTTAATTTTGGAAAGAGTGCGTTTTAGATTTTGAAAAAAAAACATCCCAATTTCCTTCATAAAAAATTCATATCTCAATTTGTATCAGTCCGAAACACGTGAAATTGTCTCATTTCAAAGCATACGAGGTTTCCTACAAAAATAAGCCCGAGAAAATAGCTGGACAAAAAGGATCGACAGGACATCGCGATATCCTTCATCCTTGAATACCCTGAAAACTGTGTTTTTAATTTTTTGTTTTGCTTTTTTATATATTGCAGTGTACTATCTGATCTACCCTCAGTCAAAATTTCATCTTAGGCCAATCCAAGAGGAATCTGAAGATTCTATGATTTTTTTTCCTTTTATTGTTCCCTGGAAATTGTTCACATTTTAACACTTTCGGAAGAAAACTGATAATCTATATATTAATTATATAAAGAAAGCTCCCGGTTCCGTATTTCAGCCACTTTTTTTATATGGAGTTTCATCGAGCTTTTCTTGAAATTTTATAATGGCAACACTGATCCGCATCAGTTCGGGGTTGTGTTCATTACTTTGGGGTTGCGTTCCTGGGTAACTCTGGTGTTAAGTTCGGTGTTTGCCACCGATAAGTATGCAATTTATTGGAACTTTTTCTCATTTCATTATTCTGCATGGTAAAATATTTTGCAAGTGTCTTTTTACTGCTTCCTTGCATGGGAGGATTAGGCCTACAGGCGATACCTCTGAAAAAAATGCGCTTTGAAATTTAAGGTGCAAATTGAGGGAACATAAAAAAACCTTATGTCACTCATATACCTTCAATTTGTGCAATTGCACAGGAATCTCCTAGTATACATTAATTACCAATAAAGGAAAAATAACGGTTACTTGTGCCAATATTACCTTATGATCTTTTGCTTCCTATTCATCAATTAGTTCGTAATAATTCAATATCAAGATTTATGGTGCGATAAATAATTAGATCAAATACTTGTACTTGTGGCACTTATAAAAAGCGAATGCTAAAAGTAGATATTTAATTGGTTTAAAACTTTAAAGCGTTCGGATAAAATATTAAAAATGTCGCAATTTACGTGGACAGTTTGTTGTGATCCGTGTAACTTACGTCGAATAACTCGATTCATAGAGACTTAAGACCCGGCGTTACCAGAGATAGTGCAAAGAATTCCTTATTTAAATTTGGAGTGAAAAATTCATACAATGTGCAGAAAAAAAAGTAATATACCTGGAACATCGGAAGAAATTTTGAAAGACTTAGAGTTAGAACCAGCTGTTCTTCAAAGTGAAGAAGCTGAACCGTTGGGAACATTTATGCAAACTGATGAACCATTTGCGTGTTTAAATAATTGTCTTGAGGAGAGGGAAACATAAGAGCAAAATTAGGGACGATAGTTACATACGACAAAAACTACAAGATTCTTTTAAGAAGATAACAGAGAAAATATTTAGCCAGGAAAGTGGAAATAGTGATCAGTGTTTTGTGCATAAAATAAAGAAAGAATATGTAAAGTCAGGGAATAAAGTAGTAAAGTACACACTACTTTCGTTACTTTCGGAAAAATGGGGTGTTCGGTGTATATTGAAAAAATTTCCTGCAACAAAGGCACATATGGTATGAAAAGCTGTATATTTACGAAATGAGGGGTATTACTTGAGTACATATTCGGTTCAAAAAAGGACTCTAGATCCAGAAATAAAACAAATGGTTAAAGATTTAATAAGTTATTATCAGTGGACTTGTACTGATAAGTCAAGTCTTGAACTAAGATTAAACCCTTCGAGTGATTTCATAGATTCATTTATGATACGCTTAGTGCCTTTAACACGAGAATTTTTAGTAGTAATGGACTTTTTGGAAAATTACAGCTTTGTTATAAAAGACGGTGCGCGCAAGGCTACCATTAAACAAAAAAGCAAGCGACAATATACCCTTTCGAAATACACTAGCCAGAAAAAGTCTGCGTACACCCAATAATGTGAAACTATTTTTTAGGATTTTTAATTATGGATTTTGTAATGAAATTTATTTTCTATATATTCTTTGTTTATTTACAGTTTAGAAAATGCTACCATAATATACTATGAGTAAATACAAAATGAAAAATATGAAAAATAAAAATCAGAAGCAACAAAGGTCACGAAAATTCGATAGAAAAAGTCTGCGTACAGTCAAGTTAAAACTATAAATAATATTAACTAACTTAAGAATTAATAATTTCTGCCTAGAATACGCAAGTTTTCAGGTTTCCTGAGCACTGATGTTCTATAATTGCTGCAGAATTCTTTTCAACACATTCTTCAAAATAATGTGATATTGACAAATTCTTCGTTTTAGTAGATCCCATAAATATTCTGGAAAATGGCGGTGGTGCAGGCAATTGTTTTGCGACATTATTAAGCAATCATAACGTCAAAATATCCTATGTGCGCTTGGAGTCATTACCATGCATAATGTAGTATTCATCACCTAATCCAAATTTTTCAGGACTTGATTTTAAATTCCGCTTTAAAATATTTGGGTAGTCATATCAGTTCATAGTAGACACAATGAACTCTAATTTTCTTAAACCACACACCCACAGACCACTACTTCACCACCAACATATTTCAGAGTATCCGATTTTTTTTATTCAACGCTGTACCTGATTTTCTGCAGACGATATTCCGGCCTTTATATCCCAAAAGTACAAAATTTACTTCTCATTCGAAAAAAAATTACTTTCTCCTAGAATTTACTTGAGTTGTTAATGTAAGTTCTTCTTGTTATGCCCGTAAATCCCAGCTATTTCAGTATTTTTTGAAGTAGTATCGGCCCAAATTTTTCTTACTAAACTTGAGTTTGTTGCTTTTAGTGATTTGTCCTGCTGTTTTTCGAGAATCTTTTTTCACTGCATTTATAATAATACGTTTTTCTCTTGGGGTCGACATTGAGAAACGACCAGAATGCGGTTTTGAGGTGTTAATACCCGTCTATTCAAAACTTTTCACCACCCATTGCATGAATGAATGTCGTCTTCCCACAATATTGCCAAATTCCCGAAAACTTTTCCCTTTTATCGTAATTCTATAATGCGTTTACGGTCGCATACACCAATTTCTTGCCTTTCTGACTTCCTGTCATCTAGTGCACCAATAATGCCATTCTGATGTGTAATTTTCGCATACACTAGCTAGAATAAGTCTGCGTACACTAAGCAATGTGAAGTTCTTTCTTAATAAAACAAATGAATGAAATGATTCTTTTTGAGAAAACTATTGTATATATATTTTATGCATTCTTACAGTTTTAGAAATAATAATTTAACAAATTTGAAATTCATAATAACCGAAATGAAGAACTCAAAACGAAAAAAGTCACAAAAATTCAATCGAAAAATTCTGCGTACAGTAAATATAAATTATAAATAATGTAATTTTAAATGCATGTAAGTACTAAATTAGTAACTTGTAGGATAGCCCTTTCTTTTAAGATCTTCCCTCAATCGTTTTGGCATGGAATGTGCCAGCTTGGATGTTTCTTCCTCGTTGATTTTGTCCCATTCTTCTTTTAAAACAGTTTTCAACATATCCTTCTACGTTATGCAATGTTCACGAATTCTGCATTCTAGTAAATCCCATATATGCTCAATAGGATTTAAGTTGGGGAACTGCGGGGGTGTACGCAACTTTTTTGGAGCTTAGCAATTAGCTTGACAATTTCGGCCGTGTGTTTAGGGTCGTTGTCTTGCTGGAAATAATATTCATTACCAAGAGTTAATTTTTTAGCACTTTCTTTTAAATTGCGTTTTAAAATATTCAAGTATTCATATTTATCCATAGTAGACTCTATGAATTCCAATTCACCCGCACCACTGCTTGCCATACACCCCCACACCATTATTCCACCACCCAAATGTTTCACAGTTGGTATCAGCTTTTCTTTATTAAAGTCTGTGCATGGTTTTCTCCATACGATCTTTCGTCCTTTAATTCCAAAAATACAAAATTTACTTTCATCTGAAAAAATGATTCTTTCCCAAAACTCAATACGCTTATTTATATGTTCATTTGCGAAGTCAATTCTCTTACGTCTATTAACACTCGATATAAATGGTTTTTTGCGCGCAATACGTCCATGATAACCAGCCCATTTAAGTATTTTTCGTGAATCTTCATCTCAATATCTTGGGCGATTTGTGATGCAGTTATTCGTGGATTTTTTTTTTCACTGTAGCTATAATACTTCGTCTCTCCCTACATGTTAACTTTGGAGGACGTCCAGAACGTGGTTTTGCGGTAACAACTCCTGTCAAGTTAAAATTATTCACTACCCTCTGAATAGATGAATGTTGTCTTCCGACTATTTTCCCAATTTCCCGGAAACTTTTTCCTTCTTTCCACGATTTTATAATAATTTTACGCTCATTAACGAAAATTTCTTTTCTTATAGAATCCATGTTTTTCACTTTTTATTAAAATTGATCACCTCGTTATTAGAAACAATAAGTTTAACACTCAAATTGCACGTTGCGTTGCTGATGCACACACTACGTATCCAAAAACTGGATTTGAGGGGATAATTTGCAGTAAAATTTCCGGGAATCCCCCATTTATGTGACTGTACGCAGACTTTTTCGATTGAATTTTTGTGACTTTTTTCGTTTTGAGTTCTTCATTTCGGTTATTATGAATTTCAAATTTGTTAAATTATTATTTCTAAAACTGTAAGAATGCATAAAATATATATACAATAATTTTCTCAAAAAGAATCATTTCATTCATTTGTTTTATTAAGAAAGAACTTCACATTGCTTAGTGTACGCATACTTATTCTAGCTAGTGTATATTGTCATACACTAACAGCAAATTATAGGACCTACTAGCTTAATTAAAACATGTAAATGAACAAAAATTCCCCTGAAAATTTTACTACATTTTTGGGAAATACACCTAATTCTCTTTTTACACGATAGATACGTTCCCAAAAAATTCGTGCAAAAAAAAATCGTGTAAAAAGAGAATTCGGTGCACGTCTTTACCCTACGCATAATTTGGGGAATTCCACTCGTGTACATACGCATATAATCGACATAGTCTAACTAAATTGTGAAAAATTTAACGCGAAGTTACAATGCATATTTGTGAGGAGTGATAATGAAACAAATTCATCAGAAAAATTCATAAAAACGTCAGTAGAATATTGAAAATCGTGTTAAAACAAAGCAGTTCGTGTAAAAAGAGAATTTTTTTTTCGTTTTAAGTCGTGTTAAATCAAATTCGTGTAAAAAACATTCGTGCAAAAAGAGAATTCGGGTAACACAATTTTGGAAGTGTACGCACAATTTTTCTACTGAACTTTCGTGACATTTTTTGCTTCTGATCTTTTTTCATTTTTCATTTACTCGAAATATATTTTGTTAGCATTTCCCAATGAACAATAAATTTCATTATAACATAAACAACTAGCGTAAATTTATCTGAAATGTAGCTTCAGATTACTTGGTGTACGCAGACTTTTTCTGGCTAGGGTGTATTTTGGAAATCGGATCGGAGAAATTGACTATACCAATTTAGTAGTAATTAGCAACAGCGAATATTATAAATATGAACTATATATATGTTTACTTAGAAGAAAAAAATTTAGAACATAAATTTCCACGTATAAAGCCTATTCTATCAGCAAGTATTTTGCATCAAGTTCAACCTGTTTGTAAGGATACTGTTGCAGTAAAATATAGGTGTGTCTGTTTATTTCTGGATAAGAAAACGTGGGTAAAAATCGTTTTCCAAATGGAGGGTTGAACAGAAAAAAGTTACACTTTCTGAGTAAATCGATGAGAACAGAGGAATTGTTAAAAGTAAATTTGCACTGTACCGCTTGTTATTATAATTTTCTTTATTAATGCGAAATTTGTGCATTAATAGAATAATTTTAAACTTGACACGAAGTGAATCAAACTCACTTAACTTAAACGACGTAAAACATAAAATCAGCTGTGAGCTGTTTAATCAGCTGGGAGTTGATTGAGGTGAGAGGGGAAATATAGCGAACTGTCCAATTTCCCCAACTCCAGAAGTTAGCAGACGCAGTGAGGACGAAAATGTTCACTTTCGTTTAAAAACTTTTGAGTAAACAGAGAAACCTTATTTCTCATTTTACGAAGAAAGATTTATTTATAATTTAGAAAAACCTTAAGTATTTTCTTAAATAGAAAAAGATTTTGAGGTATTTGGATTTTTTTATACTTCCTATTTTAAAACTTTTTAAACTCTGAAAATACATTTAAGACACAACAAATTTCATGGGAATCTCGATTTTTGTAAAACTATTTTCGAAAGAAAATCTTTTGGAATATTTCATATTTAGGAAGCAAAATTGTTATTTTTTCAATCCAAAACCATCACAAAGTAATATTGACACAAGTAACCGATATTTTTCCTTTATGGTAATTAGTGTATATTATCAGCTCTCTTCCGGTGTTTAGAATGTGAACAATTTCCAGGGAACAATATAAGAACAGAAAAATCATAAAATCTAAACCCTTGGATAACCCAAGATAATCAGATAATACATTACAACATATAAAAAAAATAAAGATATTAAGAACACAGTTTTCAGGATATTCAAGAATGAAGGATACCGCGATGTTCTTTTGATCCTTTTTGTCACGCTATTTTCTCATGCTTATTTTTCTTGGAAATCTTGAAGCTTATGCTTTAAATCGAGTCAAATCTCATGTGGTTCGGACTCATACAACTGGAGATATGATTTTTATAATGTAATTGGGATATTTTCCAATATTTAAAACGGGCTATTTCCAAAATTAACGATTATAACGATCATAGACTTACCTCATAAGCAGTAATATATGTACAAAATTTCAAGCAAATAGGTTCGATTCAGAAAGTGTGACGATCATGCGTAAGATGACCCTATAATACCTAAGGGATTTTAATGATAAACCTATTGTCAGCAAAGAAACCTCGAACACTGTTAAACGCCAGTATGATTCCCTCATATGACCTCATCAGTAGGGAGATCGATAATTTTTATATGCATATCGATAAACTTTTACCGATATATTAAATTTCGATAATCCAATATTTTATCGATATTGGTACAAATATATCGAAGCATGCTATAAACACAAATCACACTTGCTCTGTTTAAAAAAAAACTTTTGGGAATGCTATTATTATATTCTTTAAAGGAAGATTCAATCGAAGTTGATTTGTGGGCACATCACAAGAAATTGGAGCATACAAAAGAAAATGTGAAAAACCAAATCCAGAGAGAAATGAGATATCATCCTATTTCAATTTTCCATTTTTAAACCTTCCACATAACTGTATAGACACTTGGGATGAAATGAATATAGTGTACCTTTGTCTTTCTGAAGAAGCTCAAATATTTTTAGGCATTCCTTCAACTTCTGTGCCCAGTGAAAAATTTTTTTGTAAAGCGGTTGAAGGCAAGTGTCTTTCAAAATTGCTATTTTTGCATTCTTTACAAGAAAAATACTGGAATTTATTGCTATAAGTAGAATACTCCATAATATACAGTGGCTCAAACGAATAATCGGACAAGGTTAACCCTTAAGTAAAACACAAGATATATGGAGAATGAATAACACGATTTTGTTGATATATAGCTCGTTTTTCTCGTTTTTTCCTATATTTTGAAAATATATTTAAGAATTGTACATTCTCCAAATAATATGAAAAAAATCAAAGAAAATAACAAATAAAATTCATTTTTCAAGTCAAACAAATAATCGGACAAATTAAACAAATGAGGCAACACTTGCAAAAGTAACGGATTTTCCTAGAATTTCTTATGAATTCAGATCCGTCGCTATAAGTATTCCATGTTTGCATTCAGTTGATGTTTGGTTATGAGTGCAACGAGTTGTAATTCGAAATGAAAAACAAAGAACTTTTGAAATTCGACAGTTAGTGATAAAACTTTATGAAGAACGACAAATGGTACGGGAAATGGGAGACATGGTTAGAAGAAGTCATTTAACTGTGCATGACATAGTTAAAAGATATCGCAATAGAAATATAATAAAAAATAAAAGCAGACAAGGCCAGGGAAGAATATTAAATGATCGAGAAGAACGACGAATTATAAAAGAAGTGCAAGAAAACCCTTTCAAATCAGTCAAAAAATTGAAGAATTTTATGTAAGATTACATAGAAAAGGATGTCTGTGTTGAAACTGTGCGAAACATTTTAAGAAAACATGGTTACCATGGGAGAATTTCTAGTAAGAAGCCAGTTAAAAGCCCAATAAATAAAAAACTTCGACTAAAAAATTTGACTGAATATTTGCTGAAGGATGACGAATTTTGGAAAGCCGTAAAAGGACTATCTTGTTAATTGTTTTAAAGTTTTAATTATGATTAATAGGTTTTATTTACTGATGAGAGTAAGTTTAACTTACATGGATCGGATAGAAGGTCCTACGTGTGGCGAAAATCCAACACCGAATTCGATAAAAACAAATACCCGGGCTGCTATAAACCATGGAGGGGTGTCTGCGATGATTTGGGTATGCATTTCAAGAGCAATTTGCATTTTATTGAATGTAAAATAGACATAATTATTTACTTCAACATTCTCAAAGCAAATGTTAAACAAAGTGCAGAAAAATTAGGCATTTTGCAACACTTTACTTTTTATCAAGATAGCGATCCGAAGTATATTTCGGAGGTCGGAAAGCTTTGGCTCCAAACTACTGCAAACACCTGCCCAGTCATCAGACTTGAACTTAAACGAGCACTTGTGGGGGGGAACTTGCAAAGAGGCTGTACAACGGAACATTTAATACTTTAACCCTCTTACTACCCGTATAACAGATAAGCCTATAAAAAAGCCAATATATTGGCTCACGGGTACTAAAAGGGTTAAGTCAGTTAAAAGAAGCATTAAAGAATGAATTGGATAATATCGAACCGTAATTTTGTCAAAATCTCTCATATGATATATGATATGATAATTTGATCGATATTTTTAAAACTTCTGACATCCCTACTCATCAGTATGTGCTACAGTATTATTCTATAGTTTTGAAATATTTACTGAACTAAGTT
>QYTT01088484.1:0-15900 GCA_006980735.1 Dasypogon diadema | reverse complement strand
ACTGCAAACACCTGCCCAGTCATCAGACTTGAACTTAAACGAGCACTTGTGGGGGGGAACTTGCAAAGAGGCTGTACAACGGAACATTTAATAATTTTAGTCCGTTAAAAGAAGCATTAAAGAATGAATTGGATAATATCGAACCGTAATTTTGTCAAAATCTCTCATATGATATATGATATGATAATTTGATCGATATTTTTAAAACTTCTGACATCCCTACTCATCAGTATGTGCTACAGTATTATTCTATAGTTTTGAAATATTTACTGAACTAAGTTGTTAATAATATATAGAGCCTCCTGCTTTTAGATACAAATGTTTCGCTAAGTTATAGATCTCAGCAAGACAAGTCACAATGTGTATGGAGGTAGGGAATGGAAAATGTATCATCTTCAAGGGAGGACGGGATTTTTGTTTATGTTCAGATACTTTTTCAAACCACGCCGGTGGATGAGCGGGCTGAGGCGCACGTCTGCAAATTTTTCTTTGATTTCTGCTGCTATTCTGAGTGCAATCAGTTGTGGATTTCTTCTTACTTTTGACACGACATGTCGTTTTTCCCTGTAACCGTTGAACTGACAAATATTGCCTTCCCACTAGTTTTGCTGTATCTCTGTAGTTATTCCCATCTTACCACAATTATATGATGATTTTTCTTTTATTCACACCAATTTCTTTCCTTTTTTTCATTGCAACTTTTGTTTTGTTTTTATAAAGCAAAGTCAAGAAGACGCTACTTGATTGCTCGCCAGAATAACTAGTAATAAATGTAATAAATGATGAACGCAATAAAACATTTGACAAAATTCAAAACGCATTTGAAACCGTTTATTTCAGGGAATCCCATATGTCAACAAGTGAACGTAGACTTTTCTACCTCGTTTTTGGATGTTTTCCACGAAAAATGTCGTTATCTCCAAAACTATAGAAACGAAATAAATGAACTTACTTGTGTCGAGTATTTAAGAAATACGTAATCTGGGAAATATTTATTTTGAATTTTTTAACACTACTATCGACCAGAGCATGTGAACGCAGACTTTTTCTAGCAAGTGTACAAAGTTTACGCGTCCATAATGTGAATATTATCGATAAAGTTGCACGACATTCTAATATTTTAATTTCTTCTAAGACGTGGATTAATAATGGCGAAGACATTGCTATACCTAATTTTAACTGTATAATTAAATATAACCAAGAAGTGCACCTATATATCAAAATATTAATGACACCACTCGTATATATATATACAATATACTCGTATATATATATACAATGAATGCTATCCTACACGATCAGTCGTTCCAGTCAGTAAAATAACACCGAATAAGGTAAAAACCATAAAAGGCTGATTACTGTACCCTAAATCATGTAAATATAATTCATCTCATAAAACTCTACTGTACAAAATTTTAGAATGGTAGGTGGCTTCCCTTTCTAATTATGTCCAATAATACAAGAATTCAATATGCCTGCAAAACTAAGGAGTGGGGAGACGTGGCCTATTTTCATTTTTCCGACTTGAAGTCTCATAAAACATATCTATACAAAATTCCAAAGTAATAGATTGCTTCCCTTTCGAATTATGTCCAATAATCCGAAAATTCAATATGGCGGCCCGACCAAGGAGTGGGGGAATATGAGCATATGTATATAATTCATTCTGCTCTAGCATTATTGGTTTTCTAGCATTATTGGTTTTATACATTAGATCAAAACTAATATACTCTATCTATCACATAGGGTATAAAAAGTGGTCAAGTGCGTGCCGGGCCACTCGCAGGGTAAGTAGGTGGCTACATACAATTTAATAAAAAAACAAAACGTAACTAAGTGCAATATTTAGGTACGTATAAATAGACACAATCGATCCGCTGATAAGAGCCAAGCTTTCAAAAGTGAGAGAAGATAAATAAAAGTTTAATGTTTTATGGAATAATTAACTTAAATTGATAAAACAAAGGCCAGTATATTGAATTTTAAGTTTTTCAAACGATATTCAACTCAAATCAATTACTCGAATTTCTAAACTTTCAAATCGCAAACTTATAGTTAGCATTTCGAGGCACATCCAAATAGTATCTGGGCGCTCGCGCCCATTATTTTCCATGATTCCATAATTTTACATGATTCATAAACTTATATTTACTACCCCCGCTTTACACAACTAACAACTTCATCTAAGTAATGTTTAATGGAATTTGTACGAAATTTTCCTTTTTGTCTAGGTGGCCGACTATTACTCGTAAACTAATAAAGCCTACTTAGCTGTGATAATTTTGCTTTTAACTTCATTATATAGATATACTACTGCCGTGAATTTTATCACATATCCAAAAATAACCGTTTAGCTGGCAGGGGTGGGAGGAGACACTTGACTCTAACAAAAATTAGTACTTTAAAGCTTAATATTTCGCAAACGGATCTCTGAATCGAAAAATGCTTTTCACACATCCGCAATATTTGAACAACCTATCCAACGACACCCCACACAATGGGATAGATGAGAAAAAAAATAATCCCCATTTTACGTGTAGGGGAGGTACCCAAAAAAATTTTTTTTTAAATTTTATTCTACCACTTTGTCGGCTTGATTAATATGTATACCCATGCCAAATTACAGCTTTCTAGTACTAAGAGTCTCTTAGCCAAGCCACGGACAGACGGACGGACTTGGTGAAACTATAAGGGTTCCTTGTTGACTACGGAACCCTAAAAACCATGCGTTTATGACAGTGAGGCATGTGGCGGTTGAGCAACTCATTCAACGAACGAATGTTATTTTAAATTTTTCCGCGGTCATGACCGATGTTTGAGGAAAAATGATACCCAGCGTCAATCTCTCAAGCAAGCTAGATATAGTTAGAGCCTAGAGTTAGCACGATATACAAACTGCCTCTGTAGTCTTAGTATCATGAAATTTTATAACAAAAAAATTATTTAAGTACCATTAAAGTTGCTCTTTTTATTATTCCCCTCAACCGAACTTCATCCTTTTTGAACAAAAAATATAAAAGTTCTATAAGGAACAAGACACACACGATTTTTTCAATTAATGTTATCCCCAATACTAATACTTGAAAAAGAATGTTTTTTTAAAATTTAGTATCCATATCATTTTGTATTATTTAAAACAGTTATGTACTACCAAAAAACAAACAAATTTTAATTTCATGAAATAAAAGTGTTGCTCATTTTCTGTATAAACAATCAAAAAAGCTACAAAAATTATTATTTTATGGAGAGTCACTCTTACATTACACATATTCCCAATGTTTACCTATGTAATTATATGAAAGTTTAGTTCACCATTGTGTAAGTAATTTGCTTTCAGTCATTGAATTCTCAATTCATGTATTGACTCTCAATTTACTGTTGTCATTTCGTGTCCATTTCAATTATATTCCGCATCCCATTATCATTACCTTGATAATTAAATTACGTTGCACCGACATGTCTAGGGAAGTTCAGAAATTCATTTAAGTGCAGAAAACCGTATAAATCGCCAACAATTGTCAGCAATCGTTCGATTTAGTAATTTCAGTATTTTATTTGTGTAATGGAGGTGAAATTGATAGTGTTTTTCAGTTTTCTTACATTAATTATAAATAAGTGTGAAGCAGAATGCAACTGTACAAAAATGCAAAGAAGTTTCAAGAGTGTACTTTCTCGCAAGGAGAGGTTAGTGGTGTTCCCAAAATCATCGACTATACTTTTGACGCCATCGTTCACGAAAGCGCTCATAATTGGATATCCTCGTGGTCTAGTGACTAGTACAGAAATTGATATTTATCATCCATTGCCTGACACCATTGATGGTTGGAAGCCAAAAATTTTCGATAAAACTAGTACAACAATCCCGCCGATTACAAAAAAGAATAACTTTCTAGAATCTGAATTTAACCATGAACATGACGGAATTGTAACTGCTTGGAATACGGGAGAAGAACCGCATATTTTCAATACCTCATGGAATCCAGCCTTCCACAAAGGAGGATATATCTTCAAATCAAGAAAGGTAAATAATAATTAGCTATTCGTTTTCAAATTAATCAAATAACTTTCAGTATTATACCTGCCTACATTTTTTTATTTCCTTACGGGCGTTAAGAGAGTGCATTGTAGTACGAATTTCTTAAGAAATAATTTCCATTTTATGATCTTTATGATAAGTTTCATTGACTCTTTTTACGAATTATTTGAGTGCAATTAAACGTTGTTAAAGAGAAACAGAGAGAAAATGAAAACAAAAACGAAATTAGCAAGTTTTGTAAGTTGTTTCAAGAAGACTTTTACATTTAAATGAAATTCCGGTGCCAGAGATCGATACCAATCTTATATGGAACTCTACGTTTAGAATGGTACAAAGTCATTTGAAGAAACAATTATATATGTAGCATTTCCATTTTTATTGAAACCTTTTCCAAGTTAAACGAAACCTTGAACTAGTTAAGAGAAACTTTAAACAAGTTAAATGAAATCAGGAACAATTTAAACGAAACTTTGTCCATTTTAAAAGAAACATTAAAAATTTCTGGAATGGAAATATATTGCAGACATCGGGGGCATTGTTAAACAATAATAAAATTAAACACTCTCGAAAAAATTTTTTTAAATAAATGGATTTAGTTTTCACAATTCTAGGCAAAATTCGATAATATGTCCAAGAATAGTTCGTCGATAACAACAAGTGAAGTACCAAAAGAAATATACTTCTGATAGCTTTCAAATAAACTACAAATAATTAGAATTTATAGGTTGATTCAAAAGGTATAAGCAATCATTTCCATCAGGGAACATTCAAAGTCGACAAATCGTTGAGGGGTTCTAACGCAACTGTTTTAGGGGCGGGGGAAGGGGAAGGTATGTGGAACGACTTTTTATCAGCTCACCTCAAGGAATCACGTAGTATACTCCACGGTAGCTTGATCTGAATCACCCTATATATAGAATTGTTCAAGGAATATCGAGGCAAAGAGCCATCTTAACTAGTATTAATCGGTTAGTTCTTAGGCAATTCCCTAACCTCGACGTCTCTTGTTATTTCAAGCATTTGTTTATACGTGAGCAGGAGGGTACATGGGGCTACCTGTGAGAGTTATCCTCCTGCTCGCCAAGACCGGGCATTTTCATACAATATTCTCCACCTTTTTAGTATCTCCGAGCACAGTCTACATATATCATGTTTCAGGATCCTTTTGAGGTAGTATTCAAAGCTACCATGCCCCTTAACCATCTCAATGTTTCTCGCTCCATGCATAGAACTTTTCTTCTTGTTATCCCACACAACAGCCTAATTGTTCTTTTAGTTTGTCGGCAAATTTTGGGTTTTGGTATTCTTTTATAACCCATTTCTCGATTAGGTCCTCCACCATGCCTCCCTCAATGGCGTAAAATGGTTGTAGATCTTTGCCTCCTGCCGTCGGCTTTTTCGTTCCCTTCGATCCTTATGTGCCCCTTTTGACCAGGAAGTTTTTGCTTCCAACCCTCGAAAAATGGATAGAAGAGGTAGGATAAGAACACATGCAATAAGAAGCGAGGTTGTGCTCGCGACTCAAATTTTGCTTCGAGCTAACCATAGAAAGCAAGAAGCTCGAGCTGGAAGGTTTCTGAATTCGTCTTTGTGTTTATTATATGAGTTCAGGTGAGATAAGAACTATCTCTTTCTGAAAAATGAGAAAGTTGAGGGCTGAAGTCATGCAAGGCTCAAATACTTCTTCGTAGGATTTCTCCAGGAAGTATTATTCACTTACACAAAAGGGAGTAAGCCGAGCATCGGATGGAAAAACTTCCTCATCAAAAAAGTCATTATGTTTCCTCTAATCTAACAAAATGTTAACTCATTTTCTGGGATACAGTCATTGAGCTTTTGTACACATTCCATCGTTAGGGATGAATTAACATCTTTCCGATCCATGCATTTAACTACAGCTTGATTATGCAATGCAATGAAGATTTTATCTCTTCCCACCTGACCCTACTTTAAGTTCAACGCAGAGACAGCATTTCTGCCTCGTAGTGTATTTGCCCAAGAAAAATTTAGGTCTTCAGAGAAGATCCCTGCACCCACCCTGCCGTCAATCATAGATCCGTCCGTGAATATGAAAATATCTTTTGTTCCCTTCTCTGGGAGTAATTCGCTTGTGATAAGAGTCTTGTGAGACCTTTCGGTTATTCTGCTCCTAATCATGGAAATAATACCAAATAGGAATAATGATAATCCGAAACCCAGTGTTATCAACTTCTGTTTGTAGTAGAAGCGAAGCCTTTATATTAGAGAGCACAGTACAGACGTAAAAAGTGAGTCGTATGGGAGAGAGATGAATAAAATTTTGAATTTTAACAGTGCAATAAACATTAATAGGAAATATTGCGATTAACAAACATGTAAAAAACGAAATAAATTCCTGTATACCATCGCACATCTCTTAGAAACTCGCAATGTAATTTTCTCGAATTTATTTTTGCTCCCCCTCCTTAATATTGTTCAATGTCCTGCTTATGGTTTGTTTCTGATTTCAGATCAAGATGGCCGACTGGTATACAAAAATGCTCCGCCTGAATATGTCGCGGAAGAAATTCAGTTTTATACGCATATTTTTTACCAGTGAATCAATTTCTTTACAAAAATATATCAGTAAAAATATTTAAATTATAAAACTCACCTGAAAAATTATTTCCCACGTTGCAGGGAAAAATTATTCCTACAACTCGGCACAGTACACTTTATAGTCAAATTTGGTGAGTTTAATAACAAAAACACTTATTGAACACTTTACACTGACCACTTTTCTACAACCTCACACTGCTAAAACCTGCCAGAAATTAAAAAAAAATACCCAAGCAACCAGGATCAGTCCCCTCCCTCCTTGCCTCTATCCCACGTTCATCATTTCTGCTGTTCTATTAAAGAGACATGATAAAAAAGCAATATTTTGTCAATATGTAAAGTATAGCTGTATCTATTACTCAACACCAAATATTATATAATACCTCGTCGGATTTGTATGAAAATGGAAAAAAATATTTTTCTCATGTAAATAAAATATTTTGATAGATTTCTATATATTGTATAAAATTTGTTATTTAGCTGAATCTGAACAATCAAAGTAAAAACTTGACCAATAATAAAAACAAAAAAGCCTATTTGAAGTGATACCTATGACATCAACGAGTGATTGTTGATTACATCCATAAATTTCACATTATACTTTTTTTAATTTTGACTCATTAAAATTACAAATTATTTTAGCCTTGGATGCACGACAACATTTATCCATTTTTTTATAAACCACAAACCTACACATCGCAAAATGATTTTCATTCGTTCATCAAAGACTCGATGAAGTTACCTGCATATAGAGAACGTAGAGAGATTTATACAAGCCTAAAGAATGCTGTTTTACTGTATGGATATTACTATTTTACTTAAATTAAATACACTCCAATATTTTTTGGTATTTTTAGACTGAACATCGATTTTGAATCTTGCATTTCGAGAATGATTTGTGAAACTGAACATTTCCTTCTTCCACCAGGAAAATCTTTTATACAGGATGTAGTAAGAATACTCTTTGCGTAAGTATACTATAAACTAATTAAATTCAGTGACTTAATCTCTACTTCCATAGGTTCCCAAAAAAGAAATACTTCGAGAACGAAAATTTTAAATTTACTGAACGGAACTGTGACAGCCTTTTCAAAAAGACCTGTCCGATTAGTCTATTGGAATTTTTACTTCATAACGACAGAGTTATTTAGTTAAGTTTAGTTAAGGTGTCTAAAGGAACCTTATAAAAAAGTATATGTTTATGTTTATAAGTATTCACCTTCATGTTTAATTGGAAGAGTTTTAATTTTGTTATATATATATATATAATTCTTAATTTTGACAGAGATAATGTTATTATGACGCTTTTTGGGTACTAAATTTAATTTTAGATTAATAATAGATAATATGTTTAACTAAATAGTTTCATTCTTGATGTAGGCCTACATTGTGGTGTCCCTTATTTTTCAATATTAAGATTTCGAAATGTTCACCCCCAAATTTTGTGCCTTTCTTTATATTATTAACAAAATAAAGAAAAATTTTAAATTCAAGGCCTTTTACCCATGCTGATTTTGATCCAAAATGTTGCATTTCAACATGTACGGAAATTGCACCGATTACTTCTTTTTTGTTAATAAATTACCTTATCTATGCATAAAATAACTAGCATACGTTACTGCCAATAAAAAGACGAAGAAAAAAAAACGCTCTTACTTACTAGTACTTTCTGAACGGACATGCATACGAAATACAACAACCAAAGCTATGTATACCACTTCAGTGGAATGCAAACTTAAAACAGCAAACCACAGCTTACAGACTACAAGGTTAACCAGGTTTTTAATTTGAGTCGCCATTTTGTGACGTCATTCTCACAGCTTTTCAATGGTGACGATTTTGCAACAAGTGATGTAAATTTAAGTACTAAAATAAAAATATTAACATGTAAAATAAACTTGGATTCTATTATATTACAAATTATACAAAAAGTTCATTAAAAATCACTTTTTTTTGCTCGTTTCCAATTGGAATGGTACCAAAATAATGTATCTTCTTCTTCCTCTAACAAGGATTTAACACCAGAACTACCGAGATGCTTAAAACAAGGATAGAAATAATACGCTGAATAATGCAACTGAAAGAGAGGCTACCAGTCAAAATGACTGGCTTGTTAGTTCTAGTATTAAACTCAATTTATCCAGAGTGACGTCACGATTTATATGTCAAAATAAAGCCTGGCTAATCTTGCAGTCTGTAAACCGTGCAGCAAACTAAACGCAATGGCTGATACAAATAGAAACCTGTACGGGAGCGTAGACAAAGAGAGGAATGAAGAACAGCGGGGCCGCCGGTTAGAGCAGGACAAAATACATTAGAGAAAGTAAGATGGATATCAGACAAATGTCAATTTTCTTTGTTCACTGTCGATTAACCGGCAACAATTAGAAAAGGAATTGTGGTACGCTCTCCTTAGCTTATCACCATTCATTTTCACTATTTGATTCTCAGAATTCAGTGTCTACTTGGAAGAAATATACTTGTCTCTCTCATAAGCACAAGAATTGCCGTTGTAAGATTTTTTGTTGCTTAATAAGCTTTTATTTCCCGGTGTTTTTAATTATATATCTCTTTTATCAATTGGTTATCCATATATCAGCTTTTGAAGAGAATTCAATTCATGGATATCTGCATTTTTATTATAAGAATTTATTTAAAAAAGTGATTTAGTTGCACCTCTACAATAAAAGTACCTTTGCAAGATTTGCAACTTTTAAAAGATTTGAAATTTTACGAACAAACTGATTTCGTGGCTTTCAATGCTGCACTAAAAAAGTTTGTAAACCATTTATGGTACCTTTCTGAAGAGGCATCAGGATTTGCTTTTTTTGACTCAACCGCAAGTTAATGATAAAATCACTAGAGCGAGATGGACAACTTAGTAAAACGCCCACTAATGCATGCAGATGACATTGACTTTAATTTCTTAGGTAAGGAATCCACCTAATTTTTTTTTTGAATCTCTGACTGTAAAATTGAATTGTTTTTTACGAAATTTATTAACTGTGTCTTTTTTCCCCTAATTTCAGATAAGGAGATTTATCATTTTATAACAAGTAATACTAATAAAGTGTTCGAAAGATTCAGGATTTCTATGGATTTCTTAGAAAAGGATCCGTCAATGTGGGAAACAAACCCTTCATTCTTAGAAGGAAAGAGAATTTTTGGAGATTTAAAAGTGGTAAATGACGTTGCTGAACGAGTCGTTAAATTGGCGCAGGATTTCAATAATGAAATTATACGAGATGAAGAGGTAAATGACGTCTAATGGAGCTGAAAATATGCATGGAAATTTAATACCATAGTACACAATGTATCAAGGAGCGAGCAATGGAATCGTGTAGGAAAATAATTTCCAATATAAATAAGGGACACCCTAGCCTACATATTTTTTCCAGCAGAAAATATTTTGCTTATGATCATCAATATCATCGTTGGAGGCATTAACTCACGATAGGTTTTATTCGCCTTAACAATCTTATTCTTCCTGAAATAGCGATTACGAGAGTGTTGTTACCAATCCAAAAAACCCCTGGTTCAACTATAAAGGATATAATATAATATAAGGCTGGACTGATGCGGCTAAGGCAATAACACAAATCAAAATTGACATTGAATTCTTCATTAAAAAATTGTTAACATAATGTTATGCGCCTGAAAACGTACTTGACGAAGATTCAAAAATGTCAACAAAACACGAAAAACTTATGAAATTTATTTGCACAAGCTATGCCCAAGTTTATCCAAGCAATAAAAAATGTTGCCCACCCTTATGAGAGGAGCTACGGGGTGGATTGTCAAAAAATTTCCGTAGAACCTCTAACAAAGTTTTTGAAAAAATGATACACGCCATTATTTTGCGCCTACGTTTTGCCCATTTTCGCGAAATCAATAAATAATTTTGCCCACTGTTATGTGAGATGGGTTACGGAGTTACCAAAGAATTTCCGTAACACCGAACTTACAACTTAATTTTTCGAAATCCTCGAGAAGTTTTTCAATGTCCCAGAAAATTTTGCCTAACAATTAAATATAACTCATATAAAGGAACACCCGACAAATTTTGATCTTATCGCTCATTGTACTCAATTTTTCATAATCTTAGCTTAGCCCAATCCTCAGAAAGTATTTCTCTCTGAAGTATATCCAAAAATTAACAAAAAATGTATTTTAGAATTTAGAAAGAGCATTAAGTCTACTTAGCCTACTATCAAGTAGAATTATCTCAGAGATAACAATAAGGCAGTTAATTTGAGACCAAATTAAGATAAATTATGATTCTGACCAAAATTCAATACAGCTTATTAAACTATACCTGACAATTGATTGGCTACCGAGATCTCACTGTGATTTACTAAAACCGATTCGAAATTGCCTGACTACCCAATTTTATGCTATTGGTAACGACGGAGGAACTAAAAGTCGCCTGGGTTTGAGTACTGACCAAGCAATCATTGATAGTACAACAACGAAGGAGAAAAGCGGGATGGACATCCCCGATTTGTCTTGTAAGGGGAGCCGAAACCAAGCTAGAAAAGTCACAGGAGTACGAAGGCAAATAATCTCCACCTTTCCTCAGCCCTTTTACAATTGAGCTACCTCCCAAAAAGAAAAAGAAAAGAAAAAGAAACAAAATGTGACTGACTCTACTTTCTATTATACTGTGCTAAAATCTGTCTAGTGCAAACAATAGAGAAAGAAAACAAACGACTAACCTTCAACGCGGGTTGATCTTTCGACGCGTTACTGTCTCCTTTTCGTCTTCGTGGTCTCCAACTCGCCTGATTCCACTCTTCACCTTGTAGTTCTGCCGTATCACAGTTTTCTTAATTCGACTCCTTAGCTCCTATGTATTTCCTAGTTCTTCATATTTCATTTTCATAGTTTCTATGCACTTTTTATTTTTCATACTGCATACCCTTAGTTATTACACACTTTTTAATTTTTCGTATTTTACGTCCTTAGTTTTTTTCACCTTTTTTATTTTGCGTATTTGTGTCCTCAATGTGCTCTCTAAGGCGGCGAAACTGAAAACTGATGTTTCGACCAAATCTCGACGTTTGAAAAATTGACTTGACGACGGAAAAACTGGCAACTAATGACTGGGTTCAATGCTGAAAATGTTCCAAACAACACCGAATGTCTCCCGCGACAACTGAAATTCCAATAGCCTTATGTCTTACGGCACTGTCCACTTTGTCCTTCTGGGCCTCATATTGACAGCTTCTTGTTTCTTCTTACTATATTCCTTGAATTTGAGTTTGCACCGGTGGTTCTATTAAATTCCTACCGCCACTTGTTAGGGATCTTGGTCTTAGGCTAACATCATACCGAGATTTTTCAGCTTCTAGAAATTACGATGCGTCACGGTAATTTCACTGATGCCATCACGTTTTTATACATATTATTATTTTCTATTTTCCACATATAAAGATAGTTTGATTACTGCTACTCGGTAGTTATATCTTACTTCTGCTTTCTTCACACTTTTTTCACAAGCACAATTTTCCCGGAATCAAACAAAAGCTGTCGGCTGCCTAAGCGAATACCGCCTCTTCTCCACCCAAGCCCTTCATCCAAAGGTCATCTGTGACGTCGCATCTGGTGGGGCCTCTCCAACGAAAACCACCGACTCGTTAAGACTCCTCGTTAAGCTGGTGCTCGATGACTTTCCCAAAAAAAATTTCCGGGGAGCGCCGAAAGATGAAA
Organism: Dasypogon diadema; assembly: GCA_006980735.1. Classification (NCBI taxonomy): domain Eukaryota; kingdom Metazoa; phylum Arthropoda; class Insecta; order Diptera; family Asilidae; genus Dasypogon; species Dasypogon diadema. Next base: position 3,578 of record QYTT01088484.1, on the reverse strand, counting down.
ACGCACAAAACCTGAATGTTTTTAGCGCTAGACGAACATATTCTGGAACACATCACTTGTATTTCTCAACACTAATGCGAAGCTTTTCATCTACACGCGTATCTCCTTCCGATTATTCCATTCCCACTATTTTGTGAAGAGACCACCATTTTTCCACGAATCAAAACAATAAAATTCTTATGGAGATCATTTCACACCGTTGCCCCATCTGTATCCTACACGGAAGATGTCTGTGTGAGTGGAATTAACTTAATTAATTTGTGATCCTTGGCGGTTTAGACGAATCTTCCTTCCCCGGTCCCACACTTCACAACAATCGTGTCACTCCGGCTTCACTCCGGCTCAACTAAGACTTGATCAGCTCTCCTGATTACTACGTGCTTTTTCTTTTCTTTTTAAACCATATTTCGCTTCGACTCCCCGATCACTCTGTGAGGACCCAAAACCGACCGACTAGGAAACTCGATTCCAGCCGAAACTGATAACCATCATCTGAGCATTTCCAAAATTGAACCCACATTTATAGTATGAATGGGCGGGCACTCGTGTCCATCACCTGGACAAAGATTCGTGCTTCCGCCAAAGGCAACCATAACAAATGAAATATTGGGTATTCCAGTAACAATGTAGACATTGTGTTCATGCAGAGATACGGCAAATAAATAATGACTGACAACAAAACAAAAACAAAAAAAGCAGGACTCCCAATTCCAGAATAAACCATATAAGATGAACACAACAAACAATTTCTAAACACAAACCGCATACCTTGTGCTACACTATGCTATGATCCCGGTACTGTAGCGCCCTGCCATTCTTCTACAAGTGTTGCTATGTTATGTGACATAATTCACGAACCGAATGTATTTATTGTATGAATTCACAAAATTCTAAATGTTTGTTTACATTTGCCAATGCTCGGTGTAATATTATTGGTACACAAATATTATTGGCTCACAACAAAGCAAACCAAACCAAACCATATTTCTATTTTACATAAACCGTTATAACTGCGTCCAATGTCACACGAGCGCTAAATGAACGTGCGTGACAGTGACTTTTAATGGACAATCGTAATTTTCGACCTATGCAAAAGTTGTGTACATTTCTGTTGTCCAACCAATTTTTTATTTTAATATTCCATTTAACCTGGTAAAAATCGAATATAATCTTGAAAAGTCAACAGAAGTTAATAAGGTGATATTATTCAGAGCTAACTGTGCCCCAGAGAAATTAACTCTCAAAGTACTGAATTAAAACAGCACCCCATAAGTGTTTGCCGCGTAATTGAAATATGTATCATTCTTATGTTAATATACCTATGGTACTAATAAAGGTTCATTTCTGTTGTAAGTGCTTTCAGTTGAATAATTAATGTTGTTTCCTTTTAATTCACGGATGCCATGAACAACAAGATAACCATCTTTTAAAACATTACCCACGGAGGAAGTTGTTCACTCTATATTTGACTTTGGGGACTATCTAATGTACTTGAAAGAACAATATATGTGTTCTTTCTGACAAACTAAGTAAACACAAAATTACACACTCCGGAATAATTACATCGTTAAAGCTATTGCATACGTGAAAATAATTTCAATTTTGCCGAAAGCATTTTATACCTCCAATTCCTTATTGGAATTTAATTAAACGTGCTAATTTATATGAGAAGAAAATGCGGGCTTTTTTTAATTCTGTACAAAGTTGTGATAATTAAAATACAATGCATTTAGATTAAACCATTTAACAAGGCTATTTCAAGGTCGAACCTTTTAAATTTTCAGTCAGTTTCAGTATTCACAGGGCCGTCTTTACCCGGGATTGGAAGGGGCGCGTGGCACCCGGGCGCAGGTTCTTAGGGGGCGCACCGATCATTTTATAGCTACACATACCATGTGCAATCAGTTTTGGAAATTACTTAACAAACATTCATTATACCTATAAAAATATATGCACCAATATTATTTACAGAATACCCCTCATACAGCTTTCGGCACATTCACCTTACGACTTGCAATGTGCAAGCCAATTTAGATCATCGAACACTATTAAGAAGAATCACACTACACTACACTACAATGACTTTGCCAGAAAATCCAAATGTAAGGGACTACCACGCAAGAATAAAAAATGTAAAAGTATAAAAAGAAATGACAAAACAATTCGAAAAGAGATACTAATTACTTTAATACAAATCTTTCATATATCTAAAAGAGAAGAATGGTCACTTTTTCTTAAAGGAGAAGTAAATTTGTTTTTTTACTCAACTTCGTCTCTATTGAGTTTCCCTTCTAGCCCAGAAGGCGCCCCTCTCAGCGAAGAGCCAAGAATTATTTACCTATCTCCGCATTAAGCGTTCACACATTTCAAAGAAATATGTTAAGATCAGGCTCCCCGACAAGCATGTGAGATATATAAATGTTAGTAAGGTTAACCAAACAAAAAGATGCTAACAATGTAAAGAAACAAGTAAGTTATAGAAATAAAGAGTCTTACAAAGAGTCACAAGGCAAGAAAAAGACAACTCTTTAGTACGTTCTTAGGTACATTCAAATCTAAGTGTTCACCGGCGTGATTAACTGCTAAACACATGCGGTTAATAGGTTCATGCTTACCATAGTTAGTTGTGGAAGAATTAATATGCAAAAGGGGAACACCTCTCAAATTACGGCTATTAGTCCTGAGACGCACCCTGTCCCGGAGCTCCAGACAATCGATGTTGGAGTTCAATAGCTGGTGAATAAAGGCAATGTCCGCAACCTTGCGTCGCGTTTCCAAGGAGATCAGGCCAATAAGATTAAGCCGCTCGCGATAGGGCGAGAGGATAAAAGGGTCATTCCAAAGAAGGTTCCTAAGAGCAAATCTGATGAATTTGCGCTGTACAGATTCAATGCGGCCAATGTGAACAGCGTAGAAAGGATTCCATACCTGGGATGCGTATTCAAGTATTGGTCTGATGAAGGAATTATATAAAGTTAAAGAAACTTGGAGGAAACTCTCTGGACCAACGCTTAATGGAACCGAGCATGGAGCTACCCCTAGATACAACGTAATTAATATAGGAAACAAAGTCAAGTTTCGCATCGAGCTTCACACCAAGGTCATTAACAGATTGCACACGAGGAATACTTTTTGAAGCAAATCTATAATCATATTTGATAGCAGTATGCCTTCGAAAGAACGACATGACCTCACACTTATTTATGTTGAGCTCTAAGTGGTTGCGACTACACCAAGAGGAAAAAGTGTTTAAGTCTTCTTGAAGAGAAGCACAGTCATTAACGTCATCAATGAAGGAGAATATCTTCATATCGTCAGCATAGATTAAAACTCTGGAGTGCTTCAAGAGCTGAACAATGTCGTCAATGGAATGGACAAAAATAAGAGGAGCAAGATGACTACCTTGAAGCACCCCAGACGTAGCCTCTATGACCCTAGACCGGGAACAGCGAAAAAGTACCTGATAGCTTCTACCAGAAAGATACGAATGGAACCATCTCAGCAGTAAGGTGGGAAAACCAAGCCTCTGCAATTTCATCATAATGACCGAATGTGACAATTTATCAAAAGCTTTACTG